>VWZE01008115.1:382497-398737 GCA_013396675.1 Eubucco bourcierii
GGTGTTAAGTACCTCTGCCTTTTCCTCATCTTTTGTTACTATATTCCCCTCCACATCTAATAAGGAGTAGAGGTTGTCCTTGCCCCTTCTTTTGCCATTAATATATTTATAAAAACATCTTTTATTCTCCTTTACAGCAGTGGTCAGTCTAAGCTCTAAATGGGCTTTTGCCTCTCTATTTTTTTTCCTAATTCATCTACAAATTAATTCTACAACTGCTTTGTATCTTTAGATTCAGCCAATTGAATCATCATTGGTTTCAACGTTGAAAGCAAGATATGATATGTTCCACTCAGTGCTATCTACAAGTGCACTGGTTTATGTCCAGCATACTTCAGCCCAACCATTTAACAACCCAGTGACTATTACTCTACCCTGTCCTCCAAACCCAGAGAAGAAAAGGCAAGGAGATGAAACAGAACACATGAGAGCTATTAGTGCTACAGCGAAGAGGATTGCTGCAGCATACCATCCTCGGTAAGAACAACTTCATCACAGGTTCAGGGTTGTCAAAACATCCAAGTGAATGAATTAATTAATTTTAAGAGTTGCTAAATAGTAATTTCTTTGTATCTAAAATGTGGTAGTTTGTTATACTTAGAAGTATCATTAGCAACACTGGAGCATATGCCCACAATTCTTATGCTACAGCTTCAGCAGGAAAATTCATACAGCATTTGATGTGTAATTTTTGTATGTGCTGAACATTATCTTTCCACCAGGAGTCAGGATGAAACACAGGGGGGGAAATGACTCTGTTGGAGAGGGTCCAGAAGAGTGCCACAAAGATGACCAGAGTATGTCTCCTGTGAGGACAAGCTGAGAAAGCTGAGGTTGCTCAACCTGGAGAAGAGAAAGCTCCAGAGACACTCTTCCAGTCGTGAAGAGGGCTACAGGAGAGCTGGAGACAGGCTTTTTGAAAGAGCATGCAGTGATAGGACAAAGAGCAATGGTTTTAAACTAGAGAAAGGTAGATTTAGATTGGACATTAGGAAAAAGTTCTTTAATAGGGGGTGGTGGAACATGGGAACAGGTTGCCCAGAGAAGTTGTGAATGCCCCAGACTTTGAAAGTGTTTAAGACCAGGCTGAACAAGAACTTGTGCAACCTGGTCTAGTAGAAGATGTCCCTGTCCATGTTTGGAGTATTTTCTTTGTTGGGTTGTACATAGGATTTGCATTTGAGATGAATGAGTTATTCACAATTCACCATTAACAAATTGATAAGGAGAGGTGTGGGTGAGAATGGATTGATGGGCTTCTGTAAAAAATGCCCTCATGTTCATTAGAATAAATTCAGCCATTAGAATAAACTATCCAGAGCCTGCCATGTCTCAGTTGCTTGATTGTGAATGTGATAGCAGCATACTCACCTGATTTCAAAAGAGCCTCCTTTTATTCTCTCTGTTGAAGAAGATAATGGGTAGCAGTCATGCCTTCTTTTCTAAATTCCTTTTTGATTATTGAATAATATTTGCATCTGGAAGGAGAAATGGGTTGGTGGGGTTTTATTCAAGTATCTACTTCTAGAGGCTACATACCTTGGCAAATGACTCAAAGAAAATCCACAGTAATTACTGTGCATGATATTAAATGACAGATTAAACAACATCAATTTAGACAAAAGCCTTTCTTTGTTTTTGCTTTTTTTTTTTTTTTTTCCCCTCTGCAGAACTGGGGGAAAAAAATCTCTTAACAATTATATCACTTACTGAGGAGTGTAGTTTCAGGTGTAGATTTTCAGCAAGGTGGAAAATGCATATGTGATCAAGGAAAGTAGAAGAAAAAGCAGAGCTACAAATACAAACTTGCTCTTTCTGCAGGATTTTTTTTAAAAATTGCTCTTGTACTTTTTCTTACATTTCCTTTTTTTTTTTTTTTTTCCCTCCAGGGCTTTGAGTGCTTCTGTGCAAAAAAACAGGGAGAAGCTCAGTGACACTTTGAAATTATTAGGTCACAGAAACAAAGAAGAAGGGTGGAAGGTGTTTGATGATGTTATTATCCAGTATGTAAGGAATGGGCTCGTGTCATTTCAATTAAATGAGCACTTAGAAAGGTAATGTATGAATAATTTAATCAGCTTTTATTTACTAAAAATATTTGCCTCCAAGTGTTTGCATCAATGGAAATTAATAGAGTTAAGAAATCATCCACTTATTCATTAAGTTGACAGCATCTCTTTCTTCTGCTTTGCAGTAAAAGATCACTTAGATTTGCTACTCATAATTACACAAAATACAATTTTGCTTCAAAATTTTGTAATCTACAGATTGTGCATGATGTAATCTGTATAAACCTTCAAACAGGAAATGCAGATATTAACCTTTACTTGAAAATGTGATGAGGCTCTCTAACTACAAAGCCAAAATATTTATGGGAATTCTAATTAGGAAATATTATCTTATTTTCATCTGAAATGTGTATGTATTTGAGTTCAGAGACAAAAAGTCGATACACTCTACGCTAGAAGCAGGAAAATTACCACCCTTTCTTGTGTTGGAAACTAAGAATGAAAAGGAGGGAGAAAAAGGTTCATTGGAGGCTGAAGCTTGTGTTACTTGGCACAATAAATTGCTAGTTTGAAAAACAGTTTAAGACAGAACTATTTGATTTCTTGCCTTTTTTTTTTTTGCTTCATACAGGTTTGTGGTCATTCGCCTTTCGTTCCTGCTGGACAACACATACCTTCTGCTCTTTGCCCAGGCTCTGGAAGAAGCTCTTTGCAGCACAATGGCTAATGTGATACTCTATCAGAAAAAACAAAATCCGTATCAAATAGTAGTTTTGCTGTCTGCATCCAAAGATTTAACCTGTGAGCTTCAAAATCTCCATGAGGAGGGCTACTGTGGTCCCCCAGAACCTACGCAGCAGTTCCCATTAAGAGAAGGAGAGCAAATTCATTTTAGATTTGGAGGCAACATTCGTGCTTCAGGTAAGGTAACTAATTGGTGCCTCTGGATGAACATTATCAATCACCTCAGGTATTCAGAAATGCCATATGTGAACACCAAGTAGATTCTGGTTAGTTACCACACATTCAGTTTTTCCTGTGTTTTGCTTCTTGGCAACCATGGGGAAGGGCTCCACCTGAAAAAGAAAATCTTAGAATCTTAGAGTATTATGCTTGACTCCCTGAACATTTTGTACACAAATTCTCCTGTTAAAACCTCCATTTACCCTCCAGAAATTATTTTTCCTTAAACAGAGGATTCTCCAGTCCCCAAGGAATGTCTGATCATGTATGGAAAGGATAGCATAGAGATGTATCAATTAATATGGAATTACACATCCTAAAAATGCACCTACCTCCGTGCCTTGCTTCATTCTGTTGTTGCAGATGGACACACATCCATCCTGAACAGCCAGAAAGCATATGCCTCTGATTCCATTCACAACACTATTTCATTTTTATTTCTCTCTATGCTACACACTTTACCCCTTTCCATGTTCCTTACTTTTCAACTTGTAACACAGCCTTCACCACTTATTCCTTATGCCAACAGTCCAGGGGCTAATACAAACTACCTGTGAAGACATTTCAAGTATTGAAGTAGACTGGCAGGAATGTTTGAACCTCAGATGTTCAACATAAAGTAATAATGACCATGGAATCATAGCATGGTTTTGGTTAGAAGGCTCCTTAAAGGTCACCTAGATTCAACCCTCCTGCCAGGAAGGACACCTCCTACTGGACCAGCCTGCTCCAGGCCCAATCCAACCTGGTTTCCAACACTTCCAGGCTTACAGCCCCCACAGCTTCTCTGGACAACCTGTTCCAGCACCATGGGAAATAATTTCTTCTCAATATCTAATATAACTCTAAATTGAATCATGTCTAGTCATCTAAATCAGAGAACTGTAGAGTGGTTTAGGTTAGAAGGGACCTTCTACATCATATAGTTCCAACCCCCTGCCACGAACAAGGACAGCTTCCACTAAACCAGGTTGCTCAAGGTCTCATCCAACCTGGTCTTGAACACCAGCAGGGAGAGGGCATCCACAACTTCCCTGGGCAACTGTTCCAATGTCTCACCACCCTTACTGTAAAGAATTTCTTCCTAGCCTCCAGCCTGGATCTCCCTTCTTCCAGCTTAAAGCCATTTCCACTTGTCCTATCACTACTATCCTTCTAAAAATAATCACCTGTATTATGATAAGTTCCATCTGACTCACCTTAATGAATTATTTTAGGTGCCACATGTCTAAATACAGGGTTGGTTGGTTTGTTTCTATATAGAAACTGCAGAGAATGGAAAAGATTTTGGCAATGTCTACAGACTGATCTTTCATTCACAAAGAAAACCCAGGCTGGAGCTCCAAATCAAAGAAGTGGATGAATTTGGTAATCACAGTTCACCTCATTACAAAGGAACAGCAGTGTTTTATAAACTTACCAGAGAGATGATAACCAAGAAATGGGAACAATCTGTGCCATGTGGTGAATATCAACAGCACTCTCCGCTGTGTAAATTAGCACTGACACTACCAAAGGTGGGTTTCTCACTTGAACAGCACAGATCTTTACACATTAATTAGGCAATAAAAAGCCCTTTTACTTTTTGATCTATCCTCCATCCACCCATTATAATAATTTTAAACTGATAATACCCAAAATCAGGATTTTTTCATAGAATCATAGAACCATAGAATCATAGAATGGTTTGGTTTGGAAGAGACCTCCAAAGGTCATCTAGTGCAACCCCCTCTGCAGTAAGCAGGGACATCCTCAACTCCATCAGGCTGCCCACAATCTCGATGAGCTTGCATATCTCCAGGGATGGGGCCCTAACCACCTTCCTGGGCAACCTGTTCCACTACCCTCATGGCAAATAACTTGTTCCTTTTTAATAGAGAAGAAATATTGCTTAATAATTTAGCTATTTCAGTTATTATCCTGTTGAAGAATTATAAAACATCAATGAAGCTGATTATTTGGTGAATAATTAGCAAATTCAATGCAGCACACCTAACGACAGGTATATAGGCACACAAGGCAATGGGAATTCAACCCACACCATTTGCTGATGTCACATTCATTATTAACACAATGTTACAATGTTGTTCACTCTTGGTCTTCATACCTTTTTCCAGCCAAGAAACCCTTGATTTCCATACTGAACTAACTCAAAAATGTTAAAAATTAAAAAAATATATATCCTGATTTGTTTGTTTGATGAAAGACAGGGGGGAAAAAGAGTAGAAGCAAGTGGTTGGTTTTCTCAAGGGTGATTATTGCCCACACATTGATCTATACCAATGTGTTTATGAGAAACTTTTGAATAATTATGTGAAAATTCTGATGAGAGACAAAAATTCTGATGAGAGACAAAAATTCTGATGAGAGACAAAATATTCAGAGTACTAAAGTTGTCTAGGAAGAATTGCACAACATGGTGATACTGAGCCACTAGAAAATAACCTAGATAATTTAGGTGTCAATAACTGGTTTATTGAGGTGGAAATACATATCTAATTTCATACTGACTTACTCTAAATGACCTATTACCACTCAAATGTTTATGCCATATATTTATGGGGCATCCACACCCTGGTTGCACTCTGCAGTTCTGGTTATAGAATTCAAAAAGAGGATTTGGAAGAAGAGAAAAGAAAGAAGGTGATGATGAGAAACATGGAGTGGTTCTAGGTAGAGAGCCAATACACTGATGACAACACTCCAGGCAGTTTCTGTATTGAAATATTTTCAACACTGATAAATGTTATGTAGGAACTGAAAATGGAATGTTTATAGATCATAAAATGATCATAGAATTGTTTTGGTTGAACAAGACCTCTAAGATCATTGAGTCCAACCATCAGCCTAAGACTGTCACAGCTGTCTGTGCCCCAAAGAGCCATGTCTACACAATTACTGAACACCTCCAGGGGCAGTGACTCCACTACCTCTCTGGGCAGCCTTTTCTGGGTCCTGATCACTCTTTCAGGAAAAGATTTTTTTTCCTAATATCCAACCTAAACCCACCTTGACACAATTTCAGGCCATTTTCTCCTGTTCTATAACCTGATACTAGAAAGAAGAGATCAACTCCCACCTCACTCCAGCCTCATTTCAGGCTCTCAGCCTCCTTTTCTCCAGACTAAACAACCCCATTTCCCTCAGCTGCTCCTTGCCAGACCTCTACATCCTTCACCAGTTTTGTTGCCCTTCTCTGTACCTGCTCAAGCACTTCAAGGTCTTTCTTTAGTGAGAGGCCCAAAACTGAACCCAGTACTTAAGGTGTGGTCTCACCAGTGCTGAGTCCAGGTGTACAATCACTTTTCTACTCCTGCTGGACACTGTATTCCTGATCCAAACTAAGATACTGTTGGTCTTCTTGGCCATCTGAGCACACTGCCTGCACATGATCAGGTGGCTGTCAACCAGGATGCTCTCTTCTGACAGGCGACTTTCCTGCCACTCTGTCCCAAGCCTGAAGCATTCATGAGGTTGTTGTGACCCACAGACTGGATGCAGCACTTGATCCTGTTGAATCTCACACAATTTACTTCCAGCCTGTTCAGATCCCTTTGCAGAACATTCTACCCCCAAGTAGATCAAAATTCCCACCCAGTATCTCATCCCTTCAGAGAATACAGGAGCAAAGATATTGGTAAGTGGCAGGTGTAAACAGCACAAAACTAGGACTATTAAAGAACATACCCTTTACATACAAAAATAATCAGGAGGTGAACTCACTTTCATAGGATATATGCAGCATTTAAAAATGTGTTTGAGCTGGAAAAGAAATTGACTGAGAGACAGAACCATGCATTAAGCATAATAATCCAGATGCAATTAAATGCCAGAGCAATGAAAAGGAAATTCTAATTACTTATTGTATCTTATTATGTGTTCTAAAATTAAGTGATACCAGCATTGAGAATGATAATTAACATAAGAACATTAATCCTGCTTTTATCGTCCATGAGCTCATTGACATATTTGAATTAGATTTAAGTTCACATTTAGGTGGGCTTGCTGATGAATAAAAGAAACAGAAGGAAAGAGTTAAAACTGGATGAGAAAACAGAGTCAGGGAGAAATGTAATGTGGTAATTGTACAAACAAATACGTCTGCCATCTGTCAAATGCAACTGCTGTTCACCACTTCATTAAAGCACAAGACTTGTGTTAATGGTCATGTAATATGAGCACTGTCACCCTCCAGAATTAGCCACAGCTTGATGTTACTAATGTGCCGTCACATCGCCTTCCACTCTCTGACCACACTCCTCTGTGCAGAGATAGGCTCAAGACCTCATCCTTCTGTTTTGCTGGCTTCTATCTGCTGTACTACTAGACTACAATCCACAGGATCACAGGGTGTTGGGCGCTGGAATGGATCTTCAGAGATCCTCAAGTCCAAACCCCCTGTCAGAGCAGGACCACATAAGCTAGCACAGGACACACAGGAATGCATCCAGATTGATCTTGAATGTCTCCAGAGAAGGAGACTCCACCATCTTTCTGAGGAGCCTGCTCCAGTGCTCTGTGACCCTTACAGTAAGGAAATTCCTCCTCATGTTGAGGTGGAACTACCTGTGCTGTTGTTTCCATCCATTGCCCCTTGTTCTATCACAGGGCACAAGTGAGCAGAGGCTGTCTCTGGCCTTTCCTTATTGACCTTGCCACTTTGCTCTTGTTGCCACTTTACTCTGCTCTTCTCGCCACTTTACTCTGCTCTTGTCGCACCCCACCTGGAGTACTGTGCAGTTCTGGAACCCTCAGCACAGGAAGGACATGGAAGTGTTGGAGCGGGTCCAGAGGAGGGCCACAAAGATGCTCAGAGGGCTGGAGCAGCTCTCCTATGAGGACAGGCTGAGAGAGTTGGGACTCTGCAGACTGGAGAAGAGAAGGCTTCGAGGGGACCTGATAGTAGCCTTCCAGTATCTGAAGGGGGCCTACAGGAAGGCTGGGGAGGGATTATTTACAAGGTCCTGCAATGACAGGACAAGGGGCAATGGGCTTAAACTGGCAGAGGGGAGATTTAGACTAGATGTTAGGAGNACCCTCAGATATTTATGACCACCTATTAGATCCCCTCTCCGTCTTCTCCTCTCCAGACTGAACAGCCCCAGGTCTTTCAGCCTGTCCTCATCAGGCAGTGCTCCAGTTCCTTCATAATCCTTGTTGACTCTCTCAAGTAGATCCCTGTGCCTCTTGGCCTGGGGAGTCCAGAACTGGAATTCAGCTGCTACAAATCTCACAGACCTATCAAAGCATAACAGACATTTTCTCAGCATAATGAAATTAACTTTAGCCTTTTCTTTATTTGTTTGGTTGTTTTGTTTTGTTTTGTGTTTCTTTCCAGTTGATAAATTCAGAACTACCCATAGTGCCTGCTTTTGGTTGTGAAAAAGACAGATGGAATCTCTTGAAGGCAAACATTCTGGCTACATTTTCACTCATTGCTGCAAAAATTCCCACCTAAGTCTTGAATTTCAGAGAGAAGACAGTAACTGTGTACATGTTACACCATTTTTACACATTGACATTATCTACTCTCTTACAAATGTATTTCTGCCAGTGGTCTAAACAGTGGTTGTTTGCTTTGAGTGCAGCAGTCACAGTAGTTTTTATTTTAAACATGCTCTGCTTGTACACAAGTAAGATCTCCACTAACTATTCCCACTTAGGAAGATTTCATTTTCTCAGATTTAGGAAATACTCATTGATCAAACCTGTTATTTTCACCATGAGTCAGTGGATTAGGAATTGATGTCAAGTATGTAAGTGCACATCAGTCACTTTTCCTTCTGATTTCAAAGCAGTTGTATTTATGCAAATCAGCTGAAGAATTGGAAAGGTTAATTTCTCCCTTTCCCTTTCTGTCTGTCCTGCTTGATATGCTGCTAGAGTCTGATGGTGTCTGAGAGGTCCATTTGACAGAGCACTTCAGTATTCCTGGCTGAAGTCAGAATGCTTTGCAAAAAGGGGTGCTTGTAATGCACACAAGCATTTTCAAATTACTATTCTGCTGAAGTTTTAGGTCTAATGACTGTGTAACAGCAAAATAGCATGTGATCCCCTACTTCAGAAAGGCAGTTGCTTAGCTAAATTGAAGGACCTTGCAGACTACAAAACTGCTTTGACAGTCAAGAGTCTTTTACTTCCACTGTCAGCCAGAACAGTGGGAGCACACACCAGTGCAGCTGAACCCTGGGTGAATTTAGCGCCTTGCCACAGATATTTGATCTTTAAAGGCAGATTTAATGTTTTAGATCTGATGCATTGTGTATTATTACACTATTTCTAGACAATATTCATTTCCAATTCTTATCCTTTTTACTACTATTTTAACTGTAAGTAGCATAAAGTGGTTCAGATTAAAGTCAATGCATGGGTAATTGAGTTCATCTACAATACCTTTGAAAATCTCAAACAGACCTTTGAGGTGCTAAATTCTCATTAGTGAAAGAAGATGTTTAAATATAAATGCATAATTAAAGGAAGCTGAGTCTTGGAAGAAAAACAATGCCCTCTTCTGGAAGAGAGATTTATTCCCTTTATTTTGAGGGAATTCTTTTATCTGTGTTATGTTACCTATACACTAGGGCACATCCAGTCACAGGATTGTTGCAGAGGCACACAAAAGGAGGCAGATTTTGATCTCAAGATGAGTACAACACAGGATTGGTTTGTACTGCCAGGCAGTGCATCCTGTGAGTACCAAAACATCTCAGGATGAGTACAGCACAGGATGGGTTTGTACTACCAGGCAGTGCATCCTGTGAGTACCAAAACAGGTCAGGGTGAGTACAGCACAGGATGGGTTTGCACTGCCAGGCAGCACATCCTGTGGACACCAAACCATCTCAGGATGAGTACAGCACAGGATGGGTTTGCACTGCTAGGCAGTGCATCCTGTGAGTACCAAAACAGGTCAGGATGAGTACAGCACAGGATGGGTTTGCACCGCCAGGCAGCACATCCTGTGGACACCAAACCATCTCAGGATGAGTACAGCACAGGATGGGTTTGCACTGCCAGGCAGCACATCCTGTGGACACCAAACCATCTCAGGATGAGTACAGCACAGGATGGGTTTGCACTGCCAGGCAGCACATCCTGTGGACACCAAACCACCTCAGGATACACAGGCTGGGTTTGCACTGCCAGGCAGTGCATCCTGTGTGCATTCTGCACACACTAGAACCCCCTACCAAGACTAAGCACAGGCCTGACAAAAAGTTGTTTCACAAGTGAATAGGTAACAGTTAAGATTATATTGACCATCTGAGTGTGTAGCTCAGCACCTAAAAAACACTCCAAATACTGGACAATACATATGAAGTCTGTATTATAAAAGTATTTCAGATAAGCTCAGCAAGACTTTGGCTCAGTATGCCCAGCAGGAAAAGGGGAATAATTTATCCAACCAGAGATTCATGCTCTTAATTCACAAATGGAATAAAAGAAAAGCTCAGTGAATAGACCTGGAGCAAGTCTTCCAGGGAAAGCTGTGCATAATAAACCAGCCAGGTAATGTGACTGAATGTGTGTGACAAAAGTAACAAAAGTGACAAAAAGAGGAAAAAGCACAGCTTGTAACAAAACAACCCCCCTCTCCTCCACCCAAAAACAACAACAACAAAAAACCCAAACAAAAAAAACCCCAACAACCCAAAAAAACCAGACCAAAACCAACCAAAAACCAAAAAACCAAAACCACCCCAGACCAGCTGAAATTCACTTCACACAAATTAATCTCTTCTTACACTCAGGGTTTATGTACATAATTTCTTGTTCTATATGGAGTAGAAAACAGCAGTCAAGCCCATAAGGCTTTCTTATTTCTCAGTCCCAGGGGAAAGGGGCATATTATGTTTTTTTCTTTCTCTCCCATGTTCAGAGGAAGAAGGAGGAAGAACTCTGTACTTTGTAATGGAACTCGTCTTCTGAACAATGATGATTTTTAGTGATTTACAACTAAAAAGCTGAACTATGTAAAAATGTAGTATAAAAAGTGTGTCCAGCAAGTCTAGGGAGGTTCCTCCTCCCCTTCTACTCAGCCTTGGTGAGATGACACCTGGAACACCGTGCCTATTTTTAGACTCCTCAGTTTAAGAGACAGGAATCTCCTGGAGAGGGTGTGAGGATCCAACAGAGGCTGTGAGGATGATTAAGGGACTTGAGTATCTCTCTTATAAAGACTAAGATACCTGGGGCTGTTTAGTCTTGAGAACAGAAAGTGAGAGGGGAACTTATCTGAGGGGTGGATGTCAAGATGAAGGTGCCAAGCTCTTCTCAGTGATGCCCAGTAATAGAACAAGGAACAATGGTTACAAGCTAGAACACAGGAGATTCCATCTCAACATGAGGAGGGTGACACAGCCCTAGAACAGGCTGCCCAGAGAGGTTGTGAAGTCTCCTTTGGAGACTTCCAATACCCATCTTGACATATTCCTGTGTGGCCCACCCTAGGTGATTCTTCTTTGGAAGGGCATTTGGACTAGATGATCTCTGGAGGTCCTTTCCAACCCCTAACATTCTATGCTTTTATGATTCTATGAATAACTGCTACAATTTGATTTCTCTACCTAAAACCAGCTACTGCATACCTACAAACTGATATTTCCCCTGAAACATTATGGAAAGCACACAGTTTTAATGAGAACAGAGTGGCAGCAAGGCAAAGGTAATGCAGCATTCAAAATGAGAATCCATTTCATGTAGGAAGGTTCTGTAGAGATATTCTATACACCAGTCAATTCCTAAGTGATAAACACTTTCATAAGCTGCAGTAACCATCCCTTTGGTGTATTGCTATCCATTTATACTTGTTGAAGTCTTCACTGCTTTTCAGTAATGACATAATTGCAGATAGAGCCACTCTTAAATGCTGATTGATTGCAATGCACTTCTACATCTGGAGAAGCTCTGCTAGGAGGATAGGCGGAGGGAGCTGGGGTTGTTAAACTTGGAGGAGAAAAGACTCTGGGAGGACCTTATAGCTGCCTTCCAATACCTGAAGGGAACATGCAGGAGGGCTGGAGAGGGACTTTCCGTGAGGGTGTCTAGCAATAGGACAAGGGGGAATGGTTTGAAGCTGAGGGAGAGTAGTTTTAGATTGGATCTTAGGAAGAAATTCTTCAGTACAAGAGTGGTGAGACTCTGGAATAGGCTGCCCAGGGAGGCTGTGGATGTCTGCTCCCTGCAGGTGTTCAAGGCCAGGTTGGAGGAGGCCTTGTGCAACCAAGTCTAGTTAAGAGGTGTCCCTGCCAATGGCATGGAGACTGGAGTGGGTGATGTCTAAGGTCCTTTCCAATCTAAACCATTTTGTGATTCCTGTGCCTCAGCCCTTACCCATGTGGTCATTTCTCTTTCCTCACTGACAGCATGAGAAGATTATCAACCGCCCACGAAGTACGAAAAGGATTTGCTCTGATTCATCGGGTAAGAACACTACCATAACAGACTGACAGCACTAGCAGTATGAATAATACCTCTATTTCCTGTTTACTTTTTTTAAATGCCAAGATTTGGTTTGGCTGTTACTGGCATTTTAAAATGCCACACTGAGGAATCAGTATGAGGGATCTACAGCTACCTGAAAGGGAGTTGTAGCGAAGCTCGTGTTGGCCTCTTCTCCCAAGTAACTAACAACAGAACAAGAAACAGCCTAAGGCTGCATCAGGGGAGGTTTAGACGGATATAAGGAAGGATTTCTTTCCTGAAAGAGTGGTTAGGCATTGGGACAGGCTGCCCAGGAAGGTGGTGGAGTCACCATTTCTGGAGTTTTTCAACAAATGAGCAGATGTGGCACTTTGTGACATGGTCTAACGGCCATGGAGTCACACAGAGGGCTGACCTTAGAGGTCTTTTCCAACATTAATGACTCTATGATTCTAATGTGCTAAAAGCTGTTAAAACAACAACAACAAACAGGGGAAAAAAAAAAAAAAAGGAGAGAGAAAAACATCTTTTGGCCAGGAAATCTTGTAAGATAATGTTCTGGTGGTAGGTATAGAATGTTCTATAATGTATACTGTATCATTTTCTGTATGTGGAGATCCAGTTTGTACTGCAAAGCTCCGGTATCATTGATATATCAGTGATAGGAAATGCCTAAGCCCTTTTATTTTATTGCTGGCTTTCCCTATGCAGTTCCAAAAGTTATAGATCGTTGCTGAATCTGCTCTTGACTAAATTCGTGTCCCATTGCAAGTACAAAACTTGAGTTAGAAACGGGAAATGATGATGTCAAAATCCAGAAGATTTTTGTTCAGCATGAGAACAGTTTGGCATTGGAATTATTTCTTAAGAGAAGTAGTGAATTCCCCTACACTGCCTAGTTTTAAGACTCAGCTTGACAGGGTGCTGGGCCATCTCATTTCAACTACACTATGATCTAGAAAGGCTGGACCAGCTGATCCTTGGGATCTCTACCAACTTGGCATTCTGTGATTCTAATAAAGTCTAAACCAAACCACATTTAGTGGAGAATTTTACCCTCTGAGATTCCAGTTTCAGAAAGCTTTTTAAAAAAAAAAAAAAAAAAAAAAAAAAAAAANTTTTTAATTTTAAAAAAAAAAAAAAAAAAAAAAAAAAAAAAAAAAAAGATTTATAGATAGCTACAGAATAATTTAACTTCTAATTTAATTCTTTTTAATCTTAACTGATTTTTGCCCTTCAGAGGCCCTGTGGGACAACTTGCTGTACTGGCTTGCAGAAGAGCTTGCAGAAGATAATACATCATTGCCTGCGTTGTGCTTACCCGTTCGTCGGAGCATGCTCCAGCTTGTGAGGCTCAAGTGCCCCGATAATTTAGCACACCAGATCTTTGAGCTATTATGCTGCTGGCAAAAGAGCCTCCCAAGGTCAGCTGATAAACAACAGCTCCTGTCTCGCCACTTGCGGAAGAGTGGCAGAAGTGATCTTTCAGAAGAACTTCATTTCAGGTGGCAAAACAAAGTCTTCACTTGACGCAGTCACTGGCAACCAACAGCCAAATTTCCCTGTTCTTTTGCCGCGAGGTCTGAATATTTCCATATGTTTGGATAAAAAAAGTGACAGGGATAGCAGTCAGCAGACTGCCCATTTAATTTGGGAACTCTTTACTAAAGCAAAGTAAAATATCAATGTCCCTGCTTGCTAAAAGTAAACATTTCTTCTGTGCAAAAGTGAGATGTTGAAAATATAGGTAGGAAGAATTACTGAGTGGCCTGCGTGTGTTTAGACAGCACAGATAATGGTTGGACTTGATGGTCTCGAAGGTCTTTTCCAACCAGAGTGATTTTGGAAGAAGAGAAGACTCCAGAGAAGTCTAAAGTAGAGAATACACTGGAGGAACCTTCCAATACTTTAAGGAAATCTGCAGGAAGGCTGGCGATTCTGTAAGGGTGCCTACAATAGGACAAGGGGGAATGGTTTTAAGCTGAGGGAGAGTAGGTTTAGACTGGATCTTAGGAAGAAGTTCTTCAGTATGAGGGTAGTGAGACTCTGGAATAGGCTGATCAGAGAGGTGGTTGCCTTCCCCCTGTAGGTGTTCAAGGCCAAGTTGGATGAGGCCTCAAGCAGCCAAGTCTAGTTGAAAAGTGTCCCTGCTCATGGCAGGGAGGTTGGAGTGGACAATGCCTAAGGTCTCTTCCAACCTAAACCATTCTTTGATTCTGTGATTCTATGATTCTGTGTTTCTAAGGACTTTAATTGCTTGACCATACCATACTCAGTTTACATAAAACCATAGGCTGGGTTAATGGTTGGACCATATAATTCTGTATTTATACATACTGTAAACATTAGAAAATATTCCCTATGAATCATTGCATGAAACACAGATTACTCTACATCCAGCAATGATAACTACCAGATTCTCCAGACAAAAGCATAATAGATCATTACAATGCACAATCAGGGGACATTTCTTCTTACTTGCAGGTTTGGATGTAATTAATCCTGACTTTTGTCTTTTCAGTGAATGGGTTTGATCCTTGTTAATGTCATAGCAGATTTCAGTGTTACCACCTGTGAATAACTAATCAGTTTCCAGAAGTAGTTCTGTTCTAATGCAAACTAAGACAAGAATCTAGCAGATTTGTTGCCTCACTTTTATCCGTCATGGTAATGTTCTGATTTTTTTTCAGGTTGCTATCACAGAATCATAGAATGGTAAGGTTGGAAGGGATCCCAAGGATCATCTAGTTCCAACCCCCTACCATAGGCAGGGACACCTCCCACTAGTACAGGTCACTCAAGGCCTCCTCCAACCTGGCCTTGAACACCTCCAGGGAGGGAGCAGCCACAACCTCCCTGGGCAACCTGTCCCAGTGTCTCACCAAAATTGGGGAACAGAGTGTTTCTTCATGCAAGTTTTGAATATCATTTCAATGCAATACATTTTATTATACTGATTTCTTGTGCTAAAGAGTAAGCAAGTGTGCTTACTTGTGCCATTCCTTAGCGATGTATTTTAAATTCTAGATTTAATCTCATTGCTTCCCAGAATGCTGAGATTAACCTGATTTTCCCCCCCTATATCAGAGTAAAAGCAGGGTTGGAATTCCATAATTGTGTTTTTGCTGAAATAACATTGTAATGTCTCTTACCTGCTGCTACATTGCAATCCACTTCATGCACCACCACCCCATCACCCTCAAATTTCTCTAAAAGCTAAGCTATCTACTTTCTGTTAAAAGTTCAAAGCAGTTGGCAAGAGCCAGTAAAAGGCACAATTCTGAGACAAAGCTGATTCCTAAGTGTTCACACACAGAAATGTCAATTTGTGTTTGCACAGGCTGGCACATCTACTGCTGCAGCACTGTGCAGTAGATGCAGCTCTTTCTCAAGTCCATCTCTGCGTGACACTGTTTTTGTTGATGCTGTTCTGACTGGGTTTGTCTGGCTCTACTTACCTACAAACAGTGACATATTGAAGGGAACTTTGGTTCCCGGGAATGAATGGGCATTATTTAGGAAAGCTAAGTTGGTGAAGGGGTCTGGGGAACAGATCTTGTGAAAAGAAGCTGAGAGGACTGGCATTGTTTAGTCTGGAGGAGGCTAAAGGGAGACCTCATTGGTCTCTACAACTCTGAAAAGAGGTTGGACTAAGAGGTTGGGGATCAGGCTCTTCTGCCTAGTATTCTAACGATACATTCTGCATTCTTGAAGATTCTTACATAGTTGTATCAGAAGTAACCAGAGCTGTTTAACATCTTCATCAGTGACATGGATACAGGAATCGAGTGCACCCTCAGCAAGTTTGCAGATGACACCAAGCTGTGTGGCACAGTCAACTTGCT
>VWZE01008118.1:8466-45405 GCA_013396675.1 Eubucco bourcierii
AGGAGACCTTAGAGTAGCCTTCCAATATCTGAAGGGGGCCTACAGGAAGGATGGGGAGAGATTATTTACAAGGTCTTGTAATGACAGGACAAGGGGCAATGGGTTTAAACTGGCAGAGGGGAGATTTAAACTGGATGTTAGGAGGAAGTTCTTTCCAGGGAGGGTGGCGAGGCACTGGAACAGGTTGCCCAGGGAGGTTGTAGCTGCTCCCTCTCCCTGGAGGTGTTCAAGGTCAGGTTGGAGGAGGCCTTGAGTGATCTCTACTAGTGGGAGGTGTCCCTGCCTATTGCAGGGGGTTGGAACTAGATGATCCTTGAGGTTCTTTCCAGCCCTACCGTTCTATGATTCTATGATTCTACCCACCCTGCTTCTCTTCACATACAGAAATGCCTTTTGGGCCAGGTGAAGGAAGGAAAGAGAGTAATGAGGTGGGCTAGTGTCCCATGCAAATAGCTACCCAGCTCAGGCTGAAGGTAATCTCCAAGTCTAGGCACACACAAACCTCATAGATGAGAGCCTTGAGGGAAGACCACTGGCTATTTCAAGAGTGAATTCTGTTCACAGAGCAAACAAGGCAAACCAACATCTTGGTCTCAACCTGCACCTGAACTGAGGAAAAGAATTCAAAGTACTCTGTTCAACTCAAAACTAACTACTACAGGCCATTTGATTTTTCCTGCTTTTTCCAGTCAACCTCTCGCCTTGAAAGTCCAAGATCAACTGCCTCCATAGGTCACCTCTAACCTCCAAAGCAACAAGTATAAAAGGTCATTTCTATTGAGACCTGACCTCAAGCTCTTCCAGAGCCAACCCAAGAGCCCCTCTTTTTGAATGGGCAACCTTTGCTGCTCTGACCTTCTTTCCCTCTCAATGTTTATTCATATTTAAAACACACTGGGAAAAATTAAAATGTGACTGTAGCTCAGGAATAATTGAAGAGCATTCAGAAACTATTTAACAGATGTAGCAGAGACAAACTTCTCTAAAGTCATATCTTTAGCTTTTGAGCTTGATCACTACTGGAATACAGCACAGTATTTTTAATTATACTGCTACTATGAAGTGGTAATGAGCATTACCTGATGACTCAGAATAATAATTACTAGGTGGTGCTATCAGGAAGGTGCAATTTTAGAAGCCAAGCAGGTGTTACTTTCCTGAATGATTCAAAAAATCACAAACAGCCAATCCTCCAGCTAATTGCACACGGAAGCTACGTGCATCTGAAATGCCTTTTTCAAACGTCCAAAAGAGGCAGAGAAGGAAGTTTTTCCTTAATGCTGCTAAGCTGATTGTTTGTCAGTTTTCAGAAATAATTCCCTGAGTACAAGACTTGGCTTTTTCATGATGTGGCAAGCATCTGTCTATTAAAAAGTTTAGGTTATCTTTTCTTGGAGAATGAAACATTTCAGGCTTGCTTACATCTGAACCTCCCACAGACTCCATTGCAGAGTGTCAGTCATTTTATATCAGTGGCACCAGCAGCAGCCTATTTTCAATTACAGCATAAAGGTTTTTACATTACAGGGACTGTAATACATAAACATATATTTTATAAGGGACTTTTTTTTATAGTAGAGGAGTACGTATTTGCAAACAGTAATTAACACCAGAAAATTGCACAGCACATTCCAGTTGTATTGAATTTTAGTAACTTGTTGGAAAATACCTGTCATAAGACTTCTCCTTCCTCCCACATCATCCTCCAGATCATCCCAGCGCAGCACAAATGGCATCACAAGGTTTTAGCCTCACAACTGACTGGGAATATCTCTATCACATTTGTACTACAATGCAAGATCATATTTCAACATAAGCCTGTGCAACAGCAATTCACAAGTACTGAATCTCCCAACTCCCTTCTTCCCTGGGTGCTTCAGTAGGTTCTTTCCAATCACTCTTGAAATAGCTCTAGAATCATAGAATGGTAAGGTTGGAAGGGACCTCAAGGATCATCTAGTTCCAACCCCCTGCCATAGGCAGGGACACCTCCCACTAGTACAGGTTACTCAAGGCCTCAAGTTACATGGGCCTTGCTGTGGGAATAAAAGATGGAAGATTAAGTGTGGGGGGTTTTAAAATCCCAACTTTTCCTTTTGCATATCTTATCTGAAATCCTCCCCCACACCAATTCTATTTAAACAAGTCAATTAAAACTTTGGGTGCTAGCAAGCTCTTAATTTCTTTCTTGGTTAGCTGGTGTACAAAATGATGCCGAGTATGAAATCGTTACCCCTCAATGTGGGGAATTTTTCTCTTTTTAAGGTGTTTGCAGAGAGTTAGTGACAGAGGCAAGAAACAACAAAGCCCTGGGCGTGCTGGGCCACCAGTCATGCCACAGGCTGATGGAGGAATCCTGCCTTCCACCACAGGCATGCCCATGGTGACTAATGCTTTCACACCCTACAGTCTGGTATCATGCTCACCCCATGGTTATGTCATTTATAAAGAATCTGGTGCTAGTGTAGAAATCCAAACAGGTGCGTTCTTTTCTGGTCTATGATAAAAAAAAAAAAAAAAAAAAATCAGCAATGCAGTCAAAGGAGAAAAAAAATTGGCATTCAGCCTATTTAAGTCTGAGTTAAAGAGTTTACCTGTTCACCACCCTGTTTTAGAATGTCAAGAGAGATTAATTATCCCACTGTTCCACCTAGCAGTAGAGCAACATAAAAGAGATGTTTACACCAGTAGATAGGTGAGCTTCATTACTTTAGAACTAGTCTCCTGTACAGAGATGCTGTACCAGTTTAAGACCCTTAAAGCAGATTATCTAATTTATGTTCCCTGCAAGCAACCTCCACCATCAAACATATGATGTCATGGATGAAATACACCCAACTAGCCTGCCTTAAGTGCAAGGCAAATTTCTCTCAGACTTCCTCCAGCTCCCTTGTGTGCACACTGTCTCAGAGTTCCTCAGTGGGCTCCTCAATTGACATGCTACCAAAACTATCACAGTATTCAGCTGAGGAACCCCCAGCAGAAACGAGTAGAGGTTATTTATAACTGTGACTAGTCTAAAAATAGCAGCTTTTTCTGAAACTAATTTTGTTTTATTCTCTTGCACCAGTGGAATGTACTGAAGTGTACTCAAGGTAGGGTGTAATTCAGTAAATGTAATTACATTAATTAAAGATATTTAAATGTTAGTCTGTAACAATGTTTCCCCCTTATTCCAACAAGATTTATTACTATTTCCTTAAGCCATAGAGCCCCTACAGACAATGCCACCATTGGAGGAGGCTGGAAGCAAAAGAAGATAACACTATTAAACCAGAGTACTTAGCTTGGAGCCCCCCTTCACACTCATGATCATTCACATCCACCCACTGCTGGGTAAGCTCAAGACATATTTGAAAGCCATCCCAACATACCCACTGCGATTGTGCTGAAGCACTCTGAATTAAGGCCTGCAATACTCACCTACTTCAATGCACAGGGCCTTTTGTTGCTTACAAAGCTGAGACAGAAGAAATATCCTCTAGCTCAACACCCTTCCCCAAGAAGAGACTTGACCTCACTTTTTGCAAAGCAGCCCAAACCAGTTATGAGATCATTCTGTTCACAAGGAGATTGAGCCCTCCTGGGGCAATTTAGCTCCCTTAGCTTAGGTGTTTATCTAAAGCTTGCATGAATCATCTCAGTCTCTCCTTCTTTCCCTACCTCTCCTTACAATAGGGGTGGTCTTAAATAACTGTATAGAGGTAGAAGATGGGTGTTTTGCTGAAGACAGTCAGGGAAAATGAACCACATTTTAACAGTGGCCAGCAGTTAGCACTGAAGATCATTCATTGTGCATCGCAAACACCTCCAAAATTCCTAAGAAAATGGGTTTCAGGTGTTACTAAATTGGAAGTGGCATCAAGGCTTAAAATTTACCTTATTTTGTATGTATATGCCTAATCTCTTCTTCATATTGCTGGCATCCAAAAGCTTTCTCAGGCAACTCCGTAATTCAGCTTTGCCTTAAACAAGAAAAGGGGTGGAAGGAGGTGGACTTACTTTTCATTTAAGTGGGCTATCTGATGGTTGTATTGTTTCTACTCTGTATTCCTACTAAATTACATCATTTTTTCCCTCTTTCTTTTCATCCACCCCTCAATGAAGAGTCTTTCTTCTAAAGAAAGCTGCCCAAATCTTTTGCATCTCAAGTTCTCTTACATGTCTCTATTCCTTCCTATTCCTTCTCTATTTCCCACTTTTTGGGTAGTTTGGGGTTTTTTTGGGGGTTTCTTTTGAGGTGGGATGACCAGAACTCTTCAACTCTTCAGAACTCTTGAACTCTCCACAGTATCCGAGAATGATCTGTAGCATCACAGGGATAATTTTCATTTTGTTCCCTATGCCTCTTTCAGTATTTCTTATTGTTCTATTTACTTTACTAAGCACCACTGTAGGAGCTGACATTTGCAAAGAATTACCCACTCTACCTTCAACAGGGTGTTGGCCTTTTTTAACCCCTCACCAAGGAGACTATTGTCTCCTTTCCTGCTCCATGCACTATTTTGCATTTGTTGACATTGAATTTCATTTGCTCATATTTCCAGTTTCACGTCAAAAGAGCTTGTGCAAGTTGTTTCAGGCAGCTTCAGGTCAGATTATTGTAAATAATTTTGGTATCCTCTACAAGTTCTGTCATCTGCTTAAAATCAAATCATCGATGTTCTGACAACAGCTTAGATGTTTTAAGTACTTCATCCCAACAACAGCTGCTGTAGAACAGGGATGCTAATCACTTAGTTTCCTGTTTTTAACCACCTAGCAATTCATGAGAAGACTTTTTTTTCTTTCTTTCCCTGATAACTGTGGCTCTAACATATTTCTGTAAAATATGGCTTGTGCTTTTATTTTCAAAGACTTTTCCAGAAGGTTTCAGCTGGATCTATTGTATCCATATAGTAGCTTCCTGCAAAAACTTTCAGAGATTTACAAGAAGCAAATTCCCTTTACAGAAGACATGCTATCTCCCCTCCTGAGCAATATATTTCTGCTACATACTACTTGTATTCCTATTCTGATTTCTAGAGGAGCTAGAACTTCCTGATTATCTCCCCACATGACCCCAGAAGCCCTGGCTAGATTGGTATATTATTGGTTTAAGCAGATGTTTGACCAGGAGTAATTTCTTATTTTCATTCTTTTAGAGCTCTTACACAAGCAGCATACAGCTCCTGTGCCTTGTTACAGAATGTGTGTGTGTGTGAAAAGCCTTTTAGAACTGACATTTCAAACACAGCCAGGTGACTATCAAAAAGACGTGCCTGGTCGAGTGAAGGCAAGTCCCTGCAATTCAGCTACCTTGAAGATACCAACAGCGGTTTTAGCAAAGCTAATGATCTGTAGCCTCAAAGGAGCACAGGCATGAGAAGAGAGAGTACAAGGTAAAAGAATAAGGGATGAGGCATACTATTGTAAAATAACTGGCACCTAAGCTTCTTTTAATTGTGACACCTAGTAACATGTCAGTACTCAGCCCAAACTGAGAGATATGGCTGTAGGCACGTGAACTGAGATGAATCTACTGTGCAAATTTGCTACCCTTGGTCCTTAGGATGGGATGCTCCTGTGCAAAGCATGTGGGTTTGCAGTGAACACCTCAGTCAACTTTGGACAATAAGTTGCTTCCAATACTGCAGGGACTTCCAATACTGGGAATCCCGCTGCACAAGGAGTGGAAGGGAAACAGCTCTCTCCTTAACTCCAGTAAACGTGGATCTACCCTGCACTTTAGGGTGGTGACTGCTGTAGCTTAAGTCCATCACAAAATTAGGAAGGAAGTGATTCAAGTAGGTTTTGAACACATTGCAACTTGTCTTTGAGGAATGGTACCATGATTTGCAGTAGCTGTGCCAGTCCCAAATACCTGCAGAGGAATGATTTGGATCACTCTCTTCCCATGAAAAAAAGAGAAACACAAATATACATGGAGCATCCCCTTCCCCTTATCATCCCATGATTTTCCAGCAGCTACATGTTTGTGAAATGTAGGAATTTCATTAAATGCTGGAATTATTTGTAGCGTGAGGAACTGGGGCTTCAGCAAAAGAACAAAACAAAACACTAACCAATGACAAAACCAAACAAGCAAAAGACCAAACTACAACAAAAAAACTCCTACTGAACCACAAAGTTCAACAAGGTTTATGGAAGCAGCTGGACTTCAGACCATGCTTAAGTGACGCAGCATGACTTAGATTGCCCATCCAGAGGTAGATAATTACATAGGTTTGCAGCTTTCAGACATGTTACTTCACAAATACACTTGGCCAAGCATTGCTCAACATCATGTCAGTGCAAAGAGGTTAGGATTTCCAAAGCTGCATGGCTTTACAGTCTCTCTCAGAAAACATAATTCAGGAAAGCCTAACTTCTTGTTGTTGTTGTTTTTTAAACAAAAGGTCTAACCAGAACACAGTTTTGCAATTCCTTGTAATAAATTTTAATGCTATCAACATAAAACTTAAGCATCGTAGTGATAACTCCATATTTAGAATACCATTTGAAAACGCTAGCAAAACTGTAATTATACTCAGAGGGCTGTTAATTCTTCCATCTTGGGGAAGAAAAACAAAACACAACAGAACAAGCAGGTTTGAGAAGCTAAATCTGTGTCATGCAACACAAGTAAACTTTTGAAAAAGTTGTGTGAATTCTCCACATTCATTTTTTGCCAAGGACCCCACTGGGACTGACTTCCACCATCAGGCTATGGAAAGCTTCATTAGGAAGGTATTCTAACAATACCCCAGAAACAGCAGCAGAAGAAAGGTTCTCTTTTCCCCTCTGAACACAGCTTGCAACTTTCCACATGCAGAGATGAGCAGGAAAGACTTCTCCTTCCTATAAAAAGCCTACCTGCAATTTTCTTTTTCAGCTTCATACAGACATAGGAGACAACACAGATTACTCCATGAATGAACTAGCAAACTAGTTGTCAGTCAGACCAGGCAATCTCAGTACAAATAGAGGAAGATTACTGCAAAATACATAGTTTGACATGCTGACAGGAATCACTCCTGTCAACTTGTATTGATATATGATGACTCGCAGGCTACTTTGGGTGCTTTACTTCCCTAAACTTGTCTTCCCCACCCCTGCCCCCCACCCATGACTGTAAATGCTGAACTAAGATTTTCTTAATTCTCAAGTAGAGGGTAGTTGGGTTTTTTTTGGTATGATTCATAATCAGCTGCTTTGAAATTTAATCTTTTTCCCCCATGACTTAAGTGAGTGTGTGTCGCTGTCACTTGGGAACAACCAACAAAACAGCACGAACAAGGGCATGTTCAGCACAGTGAGAGCAAGGCCAAATATTTTTGGATCTCCGTCTTCCAGCAATACTAGAATGATTTCAAAGTTTCTCCCCCCAGACCTCGCTTTCTGCTGCAAACTCCTACCGCTCACTGAGAACTCAGAAGTAGTTGTGCCAATTCAGCCTTTCATTTTAATTAAACCTAAAAATCAGGAGTTATTTAACATTATTTTATACTGCTTAGAGCTAGTAATTGGACTCCATGTGCGTCTTCTCTTTGCAGTCAAGGGCATAATTTTGGCAGGTTCACACAGCTTTTGCTTACAAGCACCAAGTACACATATCCTGTGAGCCAATTGGGACACAGCTAACAGATGCTCAGAGCGGATGTTATGGGTGGTTTTTATAAGAGCTAGGCTCTCTTTGGTTGTCAGACCATGCTCCTCACTGAGGTGAGCCAGGAAAAAAATAATACCTAAGTAGGAGCTCCTAAGCAAGGCAGGAACAATGAAGCTAATGCTCATGTCTTTTCTAGGGCTATAATTCATCTCTAGTGCAGGGGAAAATTAGGTTACTGGAAAGGAATTCAGGTTCTAAAGGTCTTATTTAGATTACAAGCACCTTCAGCTCTGATCCCTCTCCAGCTCCATCACAGCACAGCCATTTCCATGGATGTGGAATAAGGTTGGATGAGGCTCTAGACAGCCTGATCCAATGTGAGGTGTCCCTGCCTACGGCAAGGGGGTTGGAACAACACAATCCTAGTGGTCCCTTCCAACTCCAACTGATTCCATGATTCTATAAGACTTTGCTCTATGAGCAGATATGTCCCAGTCTTTATCACTTTATTACAGACCAGGAACAGGATTACAGTGACTTAGCTACAGCAGTGTGAACAAGGTGGACAAGGGACATCCATCTCAGCACTGCTGTCACTGTGCAGCCTCCCTCCCTGAGCAAACATACCAGGTTTCCTGCCAGCCTGGTTGGGTTCTATGGGCATAGCAGATGGGGCTATGCCTACAGCCCTGCCACTAAGGTCTTGGAATTGAAGTCATCTCAGTTCCCAGAGATGTCCCCTGAACTCTATTTTATCAGCTTTTAGCAAGTGGGGAGTAACTTCGGGGAGAAGTGGGTGGCACAGCAAAAATCTGGGGAAGGATGCTGCTGCACCTTGCCAATCTTCCAGAGGCAAAGCTGTTTTGGAAGCTGCCTCCTTCATCTTGTAACCACCCCTGTGCTGGTCCAGGATGGCTACCACACCTTGACCCTGTGCCAGTTCAACTGCTTGCCTAACCACAGGCAAGCTGGGTGTATGTTCATATGTGGCATTTAGAAATAAAACCTCAAAAAAAGCACTGTGTTCTTTAAAAGAAATCTAAAGAAATTGCCTTCAGATCAAAACATCTCACAGGCAAAAAGGACCATTGCACTGGAAGCAGAGGAATGAGGAAGCAGTACCCACCAGCTGCAGAGAAGAAGGGAGAGAAGCACAAGGAACTGGGGGCAGGATACAAATCACCCACCTCCACCCTGCCCTAAAAAGAAAGGGGAGTAGTACTCAGCCTAACAGCTACTTGGGCAGACAGAGAATGACTATAAGTTTATTAGTCTCAGGGAAGGAACTCCCATCAGGCTGATGCTTCAACAATGCGTGTGCCCTGCCAGCAGCAAGCCTCTCTTACAATGCGCAGTCTAACAACAATACTCGAATCACCCAGCCACCAGGCTACTTGGGCTGCAAAGCAGTCTACACCCTAGCTGTATTGACCCTCTCAGGTTCCCTAGTAGCAAACAAGGCTTGTTTTTATTTTTCATTTAAATGCTTAAATTGCTCTACCTTCTCAAGTTAATCCAGTGGCAGAAGCAGAGTCAATGGGCACAAATAAAAACATAGGAGGTTCCCTCTGAACATCACAAGACAGTTTTTCACTGATGATGACTGAACATTGGCACACAGTGCAGATGCTCCATTCTTGGGGATATTCAAAATCTATCTAGACATGGTCCTGGACAGTTGACTTTAGAAGACCCTACTTGAGCAGGAGGGTTGGATGAGTTGACCTCTAGAGGTCCCCTCCAAATCTCAACCATTCTGTGATTCTTCATGATTCTGTGATCTCAGAAAATAAACCCCACATCAGTCTCTCCCCTAATGTTATCACCAACAGTGGCCAGAACATGTCAATATCTAGACTAGGTTTATCATGCACAGTAAGATCTCATCTTGAAAGTGAAAATAACAGCAGTACACTTTCCTAGTTGTGCAAGACTGCCCTAGTCCTGTTGGACTTGCACAGTAACTTTCAAACTCTGGTCAGATAGTGGGTGCCATGGAAAGTGACACAGGGGTCAGTAAAACAACAAGCAGCTTAACACAGCAATACCTAGCCAGTTAACTGTTTTGGAGCTGTTAAAACAGCTCCAAAAGCCTGGAGTCTCATGGGATAGGAAGGTGAACAGGAAATAAAAGAGACTACATCTTCTGCAGCACTGTAGCATATGCCCAGGGTCACAAAAACAAACTGCCTAGTACAACATACATAGTGTTTTTTCATATTTTTTTCCCTGAAACTTAATCTTTTCTGAACACATAAAGAGCTATTTTACCTAGAAGAGTTTTAAAAGCAAAAAAAATGTATTGCCTTTAAATACCATGTTATAGGAAAAATGAATAGTGTGGATGTCCTTGCTCGGTATTCGCCCCATGTGTCCATTCCTATTCAAGAAAGTTAAATGCAACATCTAAAGATCTCCTTTTACCACTTCTACAGAAAAACACCATTGTTTTGTCAGCTTGACAAGTCTGTGTACAGCTTGATTTGGCAAAAAAGCAAAACAGTCATAGGGACACTCAAAGGTAAAGATGTTGAGGGAGATCAAAACACACAGGAATATGTATTATAGGTTACAGAATCAACTTCCAAACGTACCACGAAAAAAAACCCACTTGATGTTTGCCAGAGCATCTTGGAGCTAATCATTGCAGGAGGTCCTAGCTAACTCTTCCTTGCAGGAAGCTGGGCTGCTGAGCCTTGGCCTACAGCCAGCCACATCTTGTGACTATCTGCTGCCAAAGCCAAGGGCATCAACGCTAAATGCTGAACTTGGTCCATCAGAACAAGGAGCTTTGCCTGTGCTGAAAAAGGAATGTGTGTTAGATCAGACCCATCACCCATTTCCTTGACACTTCCAGCCATTTTTCTCCATCAGCTTCACATTTGCAGCTTGCTTGTGCCTAAAGGCAGAGTAATCATCTGCCCTGAGCAGAAATGAAAACCGTGAAAGCTATAAACTTCCTGCACATCTCTCCTGCCAACACCTGTCATTTGCTTCTACATTTCCTATCTCCTCTGTTTTCATTTAAGGTATTATATGACTCAGATGAGGCCCAAACAGCTTCAAAAGAATTCCTGTGTCTGAGTGCCTCAGCTTTATTAAAAGTAACTGAGCCATTGATCATCATCAGAAGATGTAGTTTCAGGAGAAAGATGTCATTTGTAAACAAATGATCCTGTGAACACAAACACTCCACCAAACATGGATAACAGGGAAACAAGCCTGTGGGCAGGTGGTCTCCCCCAGCAGATCATCTCAAGGATAACAAAGAGAGTCATACCTTTGCGGGTAACTCAGCTAACAAGAATACATTCTTCCAAGGGCAAGTTGAGGGGGAAGAAGTCCTTTTATTTTGCTATTGTCGAGTCTCTAAAGGCGATTTCATGCTGCTGTCTAAGGAGATGAGCAAGCAAGATTGCTCACTCCTGGTACAAACAATTCCCTGTGCTCAGAGAAGTGGGGTTTTCTGGCTAGGTTTCTAGCTAAGTTTCCATACACAGTCTTACATGCTGCATTCCATGGCTGACCAAAATGTGAAGGTTGGAGAAATGAGTGAGTAACTGCATGATAACACCTGTGAAAAATCAAACTGTTTTCCTTCCCTTACCTTCAGCTAACTACAAACAGGATCAGCCTGTCTGGGATATGAAACTAGTTTCTACAGAAACAAATCAAAGAGGATCAACACCACGGATTAGAGGACAGAGAGTGAAAGATGCTACATCAAAGTTCATTGCAGCAACTCATTTTTCAAAAGTATCACACCAAATATCCACAAAAATAGGTAGGAAGACTTTTTAAAATAAATGCCTTCATATAGAAGATCAATGTTTCATATTGGAAAAATTTAATGGACAACTTCTGGCAAACACTTAACTTGAATGTGGTGCAGGCTCAACAGCTGCTGTTGCTGGGATGGAGTGGCTATTGTGCAATTCTGGTTAATGGAAGGGGAAAGATGCCAAAATCTGCACCAGATGCCCTGCAATCCCCTGCAGACAGTATGTTTAACATATTCGGTTTAACACCAGACAGATCATATGGAAGCCACAAGAATCTACAGTGCTTTGTCAAACAGAAAGCAGGCATCTAACTAAGAACAGCCCCAGCAGAGCTGACATGGTCCTTCTGGTTGGCAGCCAGAATCCTCAGTACCTAGAAATAGCAACTTGGTAACACACTGTCCCTGAACCGGCTGGGGCAAGAGCCTGCTACTCCATGAAAACTCTCTTTTAAAATCACTATTGTGCATGAAGGAAAAAAAAAAGAAATGACCTTACTGCTGGGTGAATGCATCACGTGATCCAAAAGATGTCCATTAGCCATCAAAAAGCCTGGCTGAGCTGATGCCTTACGGTAAAATTCAGCTTGCTTAAGTTCATACAAAGTATGATTATTGGCAGCTTACTTGCTTTGGAGGCTAAGAGTGTTTGTTCATCAGTGTGTAAAGGTGCTGAAGGAAAGAAATGGCAGCACTGCCAAGTGGTTCTTCAAAAGAAATGCTGTAGCAGTCGGCAAATTCAGGGCTCATCTAAACTCAAACAGCTTCTCTAGGCAGTCTACAGTTTCCTTTGAAGTATGTAACTATAAGCACATATGGTCCTGGAGCACATCCACACACATTCACCAGAAGGGAATGAGCGTGGGTGGAATACATAAGACTACACCTAAGAAAGGGAGGAAGAAGAGAAAATAAAACTCCTGGTATAAACAAACAGCTGCTATTTCTAGCCCTTCTGGTTGAACCCTCCATCCACTGTGCAAGATACCTTGTTCAACTTCAAGAGACAACAGGCTAAACAAAAGTGCAAGAACATGTACTTTTGTAACTCAATTATGACCACTTACAACCACATTGTAAGGCTATTCAGTGCTTAACACACCAGTTATGGTCAGTAAATCCATTTGCTCAGTGTGTACCCAATGCAGCTTGATG
Source organism: Eubucco bourcierii (assembly GCA_013396675.1). NCBI lineage: Eukaryota > Metazoa > Chordata > Aves > Piciformes > Ramphastidae > Eubucco > Eubucco bourcierii. Next base: position 20,994 of record VWZE01008118.1, read on the forward strand.
TTCTCCGTGTAGCTTGCACATGCACATTCAAGCAATAAAACCGATAAATAAGCTAGGTCTGTATTAGACCCAGTCTACAATAGCAAGGAAAAAAGAGTAATTATTGACAGGGGCTTGGTTAAGTTTAGAAAAGATCAACAGGTTTTTCCATAATTACCTTCTATCCAAGCTCAGTGGGTGCATTGCCTAAGTCAGCAGGAACTTCGGCCACTCCAAATGAAATTAATAACCTTTAAGGGATGACCCATCACTCACAGTCTTTTCAAAGCAGTTTAGAACAAAAGCAAAGAAGATGTTCCAGTCTATTAGGAAACAGTCTGTACTGCACATCACTGTTTAAAACAAAATACCTCCCTTCCCCACTTTAGCAGGTAGCAGTCTCTGAAGAACAAGTTTCATCCTTATTATACGTTACTCCCTCCCTAATATATTCTCAGGAGTAAATTAACCTTATATACTAACAATAAATAAACCCAAGCTTCTCAGGAGCAATATATCTGTTGGCCTATCAGTACCTCACAGGGCAGTAGCTTCCACACCATCAGGGTATCTCTCTTCCCCTCATCCACCCACTCCAAGGAGCACCACATGCCCCAAACTGGGAGCTTCCATGTTGGACTCTGTGCAGCTACCCACTAAGCTTGCAGACAAGAGTCAGCCCTTAAATCTCTCCATCCCATCTATCCATCTATCTGCAGAACAGAACTTTAGCTGATGCAGAAAGTATGCACTTCAAGTTTGGGTGCCCTATAAAATGGCTGTGGAGTTAACCAGCACATCAAGCAAGAGTTTTCAGCCTGACTTTGTAGTTCTAGTTTATCTTGTTCTTCATATACAAGTTTAACTAACACTGACTCCGCCTCACACCAGAAAGGACCCAAACAGACACAAGAAACTACAATGTATTTCTTAAAGAGATGTCATGGGTTTAAAGAGCCAACAGAGTGAAGCTCTCAAATGAACTGGAGAAAAACCAGAATTATATTTGCAGAGAGTGTTACAGATAGAAATTACAAGGCAGATACAGAATCCATAAGTAAACCCCCTGAATGTTCCCCCAACCCAAAACTAAATCTATCATCCCCAGTGCTCCAATCCTCCCCCCGCACCCATGCCTCTGCCACCCAAGAGGCCTAAGCACAGCTCTGGAAGCCCCAAACCAGGCCGATCCTTACATGTTTGTCCCGATAATGCAGCTCCTGCCTGGCGCACAAGGTTGGAGGGGGAGGAAAGGAGCACAAGCTGGCCTTGCTGTGAGTTTATGAAGAGAGAGCAGAATTATGGGATTGAATAACAGTCTTCAAGTCCCTTGAAGACCTTTTTTAAACCCTATAGTTCCCAACCTGGGACAAGAGGTGATGTTCATCTGTTTTGAAATGGTAAGCATGAAATATTTGAGTCTGTATGGTAAAATTCCAGACGAGGCCCAAATGGAGCAAACCAAAATAAGCACTGACTTAAAATTGTGTGGAAAACCATTAATGTAAATACAGTACTGTATTTACATGCACTGTGATAGAGTGCTTTCTTCAATATCATAGACCAAGAAGAGGACAAGAAAAATCAAGAGGAGGATAAACAAGGCTGGCAGGGAATTGATTGCTGCCTCTGAAATTTTAGTGGAACAGTTGGAGAAAGAAGCTGACTGCAGCCGTACTGAAAAAAATCACTATGTGTAGCTAGATTACTCATCTACTGTTAAGCCAAATTCAAGTGTTCTTCCTATAGCCAAGGCTGAAGATTTCAGAAAATCTGTAAATAGTAGCTCAGGAAAGTTCAGAAAAAAAACCACTGCAAAACCAAAATTAGTTTTGTACCTAATGGGCAGGAAAACAAAGTGCAAATGAAACTTTGTGTCGCTTGACAATAAATACTACATAGCATACAGGACATGACCAAGTCAAGAAGCTCATGAGCTACACCAAAGAGCTCATCTTACCACATTCTGGCTGCAACCAGCCTTCCCGGCTCTGCAGATCTCACTTTCAAGCTGTTACATAGTAGCAGAGGCAGGGAAAAAAAGTAAATTAAAAAAAAAAAAAATATTTTCAGCAACTGAGACCCTTACCACAGCCAGTATTAGGAAGTGTTATCAATACAAGTTTGACTAGGCAACGCTCCTTAACTGTTTTTGTCATTAGGTATTGAACTCATCTACAGGAAACACAGAGTGAGCATGCAAGGCACAGGCCTTTAAGCAAAGCACCGCAATGAGTACTTTTGTCCAGTCTATTTGCCAGGAGTGATCGCACCTTGGACAGAAGCCTATTTCTAACAATTTATTTTTCATGTCTGGACAAAGCAATATAAATTCTACACAATTTAATCTCTTTGCTAATAGACTTAGCTGTTAGAGCTGAGATACATAAGCTCAACAATAAGGTTAAAATACTCAGAATACTTTATATCTGAGAAATGTGTTTGCTGGCTTTAGTTCAGGACAAGTAGAAGCAATTGGATAAGATGCTGCAGATGGGAACTGTGGCGACTGCAGCAAGACCTGCCAAGAGGTTACACTGGACTCCACACAACTGCCTACAGAAGAGCAAGTGCTCTAAGCAGGATATGAAAACCGGCTAGGAGGAAAAAAACCCAACCAAACAAACAAACAACTTTAATTGCCACTGAAGCTCCTCTAAAGGGCCAAGAAGCACCTGCACACCCCAACAGCTCACCTTGGCTCCTTCCATCAGCACTACCCTCAAATTAGAGGGATGCTGGGGTAAAAACCCTTAAGGATCATTTTGCCCATCACGTTTCCCCACCATGGTTGTTTCCTTTGGCTTTCAAGCTGCAGTTCAGTGAATAGGCTGCAATTTACCTCTTCACCCTCACCCTCAAATTTGTTTGGATAAACAGGCTCTCCTTTGTTCCAGGCTGCTACTACATTTACACATTGTATTGTAAATCAGTTGGTACAAAGAAAGGCAGGCCCTTAAAAGAAGACACTAGCATTTCTGTTCACAGCAAAATTAAACAAGTGAGAGGCACAGAGCACCATTTATAACCCCAGTCTGGAAACAACTGGTTTTCAAAAGGTGAGAGGTTTTAAAAGTTTACTAAACAAACCTACCCAGTTACAGAGTCTATAGAGTCACCTCACAAACAAGTTCTATGTTGTATAAACTGCCAAAGCAGTGCTCTTTCTGAAGAGAACTTTAAAACAGTTTAAAAGCTTGCTTTCTTGCTGTTTCAAGGGCCCAGGAGTTACTGACAAGTGATTTGGCTTTTATTGAGTACACAAATGAAGAGAAATTACTCACAGAGGAAGGGAATGAACTATTCACCATGTCTATTACAGAAAGGAGACCTAAATAGCATCCAGGAGTTGCAGGATAAACATCAGGAAAAACTTCACAGTAATAATACTTGAGCAGAGGAACAGACAGCTAGGAAGCCTTTCCCGTCAGAGTCTGTAGAAGACATCAAGCAAGCATCTGTAATGAACAGCTTAACCACAGCTGATCCTGACTTACGGTAGAGGATGGACTGTGTTTGTGACTCTTCAGATCCCTCTCCAAACTTCTTGTCCATTATTTCAAATGTCTTTTTAAATAAACTGGGTTTGCTGAGACTTCGCCCATGAGTTGACAGCTCAGTACAGCCCATCAGAAGAGGTCAAAAGTAATGATTATTTGACAGGTGTCTAGGTTTTCTGGAAAACTATCACCTCAGTCCCATAACTACATATGTATTAAGAGTAAGAGAAGAAGAAAAAAAAAAAAAAAAGTAAAATTTGCACTCACTGATCTCAAGACCAGGAATAAATCGCACCTGCTGTCCACAATCCAGAAATGAGGCTCTCCGATATAGTGCTGTGAAGCTTTGTCTCCACATACATAGAATGTCATTCACTGCTGCAGACAGCAACTTAATCCCAAGTCTCAAACCTAAGTTTGAATGGCAAAAAATGTTTTTATTCCTTTGCTTAATTTAAGGGGGAGGGGAGTCTAAACATGGGTTTGGGCTTTAAAACTTTTTGCCCTGATTACAAGAGATAGAGTCTTCCAGTAAAAAAAAAAAAAAAAAAAAANAAAAAAAAAAAGCCACACTTCAGTAGTTTCAGATTTTAAAAAAGGTAAAGAAATCAGGAGAGAGAGGCAATGCCCTCTCCTGACATTTCAGAAGTCAGGCCATTACTGTCCATGTTGTAATTCCAACACAATATGATGGTCCACCTTTACCCTCAGCAGTGAAAGTGGGAAAGTGGGTTATAAGTTCCCACTCGCTGGTCCTTACAGAGGCCAGAAAGCATCTGCTGAGCATGATAAAAGGAAGACCGACCTCTGTTTTGCCACCAACCCCAACAAGACTGCTTCTTTCCTCAGGCACTCACTGAGCATAAGAGCCATGACTGTGACCGTCAGAGCTGCTCCTCCCTTGGCCACAAAAAAAAGAAAAGAAAAAAAATGATAAGCAAATCAATTTCCCCCTGAGACCCTTGAAGCAGATGGCTCTCGCCAGCATGAAGGCTGTCCTGTCCTCTGCCAGGGAAGAAGGCAGACAGGCACTGTCATGCCTGCTGGGAGAACCGGGCGCACCATGAAGAAAGCCTTCTCCCAAGCACCACATGCATCCCTGCTAAGGCAGCACAGCCTGTTGGTATAATGCCTCCCACAATCCGTTTTCAACCACCAACAACCACATTCACCCTATCTCCTCCATCCTGTGCCCTGCCCCATGCTTCCAGCCTGCCTCTTGCTAAGTGATCCACATTTTATCACACTTCCCTCCATCTTCAAACACATCATTAGCTGGTCAATCAGCACTGGCTTGCTTCCCTTCCCACCAGGCAGCACTTGAATGATGACCAGCAATTTGCCCTCTCTCCTACCTCTACCAAACTGTCCTTCCCTCTCCCAGCAGTGTTTCATTGACACTTTGGTTTCATCCCTTTCACCTAAAGGTGCCACAAAACACGGAGAGAACACCTCACCAGACAAGTGATGCTCTCACCTGAAGATGAATCTGTTTCTGTCCTGAGATAATACAGCCTGTATGAAAATAGTGTTCAAGGGAGTGAAAAGAAGCTAACTACTCACAAGCATGTCAGGAGCTGGAAACCCTGTAATTTGTGCCAAGATGAGAAAATTACAGCCCATCTGTCCTAGCTGGAGTACAAAGGAATTCACAGTGACTTGTGGTCAACCTTCCTCACCTCCTCTGGCCCCCTGCTTAGCCAAATAACTAAAACAAATACATGTAACTATATCCCTAACTTGCTGATATAATCTGCCACTGCTGCAGCTCTTGTGAGGGCCCAGGAACAGGGCTTGGGAAACCATATGCAACCTGAAATTATCTTCTGAAATCTGGTGTGACACAGGTTTTTCTCACTTGAGCCTGAACCTGCACTGGTAGGCTATGAGTGCTGCACCACCAAGATTTATTTCCTTGCTTGGAGATAATGCTATTGAAACATCTGTAAAAACAAATCCATAGACTTTAATATTAAGCACTTGCACTAAGTGCCTCTGCCAGATTAAAGGGATTGTAATTTATAATTTTAATACCCTCCCTCAGATTACTACCAATGAAAAAAAATCTATTCTTTGACTTGTTAAGTGGCCTTGTTAAGTGTTATGTATGGAGAGCAAAAATACATGACAGGCAGATGTCATGCACCTAACACTTAACAAGGCCCACCTAGCATTTTACTAAGCACTGCTCCAAAGGCAGCAGTGGTAGAGGTTGGGGGAACCCTGCATAACACATATATCACCTACTCAACCAAGGACTGGGACAACACACACCCATCCCAAACACATGGCAAAGGACAACCAGGAGGCAGACATCCCACAGAGAGGGAACATGCTGCCATTCCAGTGTCAGCACCACCACATTATTGTACCACAGAAGCAGCCCTCACTTGCAGACACTGACTGCTCACCACCAGCACAGCATGGAATCATAGAATCAAAGAATGGTAAAGTTGGAAGGGACCTCAAGGATCATCTAGTTCCAAGCCCCTGCCATAGGCAGGGACACCTCCCACTAGTACAGCTCACTCAAGGCCTCATCCAATCTGGCCTTGAACACCTCCAGGGAGGGAGCAGCCACAACCTCCCTGGGCAACCTGTTCCAGTGTCTCACCACCCTCACTGGAAAGAACTTCCTCCTAACACCCAGTCTAAATATCCCCTCTGCCAGTTTAAACCCATTGCCCCTTGTCCTGTCATTGCAAGACCTTGCAAATAGTCCCTCCCCAGCCTATCCGTAGGCCCCCTTCAGATACTGGAAGGCTACTAACAGGTCCCCTTGAGCATGGGAACAGAACAAGATTTTAAAATTACAACCAACTCACCTGGTCACTTCCCATTTTATTAATTTCTTATTCTGTCAAGCAGTGGCAAATCTGACCAAAAGGTTCCTAACATGAAGATCATACTCAGTCCTGAACAAAATAAAATGTGCTTGAAAGCTCTCATCTAGTACTGCTGCGGTGCACACACAAGAAAAGCAGCTGTAAGAAGTTTTTCTATTTTACATGTATTTGACTACGGGGTGACTAAAAAAACAAACCAACAGAATAAAATCACTTAGCTAAAACAAAAATCTCAAAATCAAAACAAATAAATATCCCCCAACAGTATCCCCCTAAACACACGAAGGCCTAACTCAGTGCCTTAAATAAAGGCAGGCAAGAAGAAAGCATGGCTACCCCTGGAAGTGCTGCAAACTGGAATTCCCATTGGACAGGACAACAGGGACTTGGTCACTGTGATGTCACCATCTCAGCCTGCATGAAATGAGTTCCTTCAGCTACTCTGGGTCTTGGTTTCTACATCTGCAAAGTGGGGATAATAACAGGTCTTTACATCACAGGGGTGTTACAAAGATCAATTAGTTAATGTCTGAAAAGCGCTTTGAAGATCTAGCAGGTGGTGAGCATTATTATGCAAATAACATGATTTAAGAAAATCACAAGTGCTGGATTGATACTAATCCCTTTGATATTTTAAAAGACACCATTTTTTTCATATTTTAAAGCAGTGAGGATTTATATTGTAGCTTTGCATAGCCTCCGCAACAACAATTTTTAACCTTTTCTTTTCATATGGCCCAATACATAAACTCTTCTGCAGACATCTTCACAAAATCCAATCTCAACTCAAAGTTAGGAGTAGTGGAAGAAATCATGCATGCTGATGAACTGGATAACTAGATCCTATGCAGGAGTATTTCTCAGAGGATAGAACGTCACAGGCCTAACTTACTGTGGCAAACATTGCAAAGCCTTCCAGTTTTAAGGCTTTTCTTTTCGGAAGCACGCTAATTTCACGCACAGAGCCATTTGTAAAACAATATTGCTTTCACCTAATTATGGCATTTTAGGTGATGGAAAGACTGAAGAAAGATAGAAGTGAATGAATCATATCTTTCAAGACTGCATTTCTGAATTGCAGCAACGGTCTCCAGACCAGTGACAAGTAGCATCCCTCAGGGGTCAGCGCTGGGACCAGTGCTGTTTAACATCTTTGTCAGTGACATGGACAGAGGAATGGAGTGCACCCTCAGCAAGTTTGCAGATGACACTAAGCTGTGTGGCACAGTTGACTTGCTAGAGGGTAAGGATGCCATCCAGAGGGACCTGGACAAGCTGGAGATGTGGGCCCAGTCCAATCTCATGAGATTCAACAAGGCCAAGTTTAAGGTCCTGCACCTGGGTAGGCACAGTCCCAAGCACAAATACAGGCTGGGTGGTGAATGGCTGGAGAGCAGCCCTGAGGAAAAGGACCTTGGAGTCTGGGTTGATGAAAAGCTCAACATGAGCCTGCAGTGTGCACATGCAGCCCAGACAGCCAACCGAGTCCTAGGCTGCATCAAGAGAAGCGTGGCCAGCAGNCAGCCTGGAGAAGAGAAGGCTTCCAGTATCTGAAGGGGGCCTACAGGAAGGCTGGGGAGGGACTATTTACAAGGTCTTGCAATGACAGGACTAGGGGCAATGGGTTTAAACTGGCAGAGGGCAGATTTAGACTGGATGTTAGGTGGAAGTTCTTTCCAGTGCGGGTGGTGAGGCACTGGAACAGGCTGCCCAGGGACGCTGTGGCTGCTCCCTCCCTGGAGGTGTGTTAAAGGCCAGGTTGGACAAGGTCTTGAGTGAGCTGTACTAGCAGGAGGTGGCCCTGCATATGGCAGGGGGTTGGAACTAGATGATCTTTGAGGTCCCTTCCAACCTTACCAGTCTATGAATTTTTATTTTTTTAATGAAGAAATAATCCAATGCCTAATTATCTCATTTGGTGGTTATCATAAGTTAAGAAAAGAGCTGAGGTGTGATCAGAACAAAGAACCTGAGGTGAGCAGACACATCTAAAACAAAGAAGAGAGCACTGGCAAGATGCAGCCTCTCTTGTTTCCTGCCTCACCTTTGCCAGACCTCTCTGTGAAAGTAAAATATCTCACCCAGGGTCTAAAACCTCCTGGTGCTTCCAGGACTTCTACTGCCACATTCCCTTTCTGTGAGGAAGCCTGTTTCTTGTCTCCTGCACCATAAAATTTAGTGCAAAGCAGCTGGTGTGTTCAGTCTAGGAATCTGTACAATATTACTGCGGTTAAAAATGGATTAATATTAACTCCCCGTGGAATGCAGACCTGAAATTGATATTAATGACGTAAGATCAGATATTACTATTCTGTACAGCCGGTTCCTCAAGATGTGCTGTAGCATCAAATCAGATCTTTTCTCAAGTCAATGTATAAAATACAAATAGAGGATGGCAGATAGTATTGACATGGGAGGACAGAGAAGGAGCATTTTAAAACTTTAGAAGCTCTTAAACTTGCAGATTACAGGCAGCTGCACTTCTTTTCCTACCACATCTGCAACAGCAGCTGTATCAATAGCTATTAAATACAGTAATAGGATCCAAGATGTACACTTAGTTCTTGGGTATTTTTTAATCTCCCAGTCAATGCTAAAAGTATTTTGGTATGCTTGAGAAGGGAGGAATGATTTTGCACTCCAGGAACAGCAAGGCATTTGCACTGCTCCCAAGGAATGCCAGCAGAGGATTTCCTTCACATGCTGCTGATCATGATTGATGTGGTGATACTTAAACTGGAGCCAGTTGTGAAGATTTTCTTGTGTAAATACTCTGTATAATTTTAATGTGCTTGTTAGTTGAAGTCATACAATTTACGTACAGTACACGTCCCAAGCCACTGTCTGAGGGTCAATCTTCAGCCAGGAGGAAACCTTTGAGGGTTTCTAACCACAAATACCTTCAGACATGTGATTTCTACCCCTGGATAGGGTGGTGAGGAATAAATCCATAGTTTTGATCCTGGGCAAAGAAGCATAGCCCCACCCTTCATTGTGTGTACTGTTTTTTAGCTTGTTTGCTCCTGACAAAACACAGAATTTACCCCAAAGGAGTAAAATAACAACAGCTGCATAGGATTGGAAGTTAAATGGAAATAACAGTTACAAAACCATGTAAAAATACAAAATGTAATAAGAGGAAAAGGATGTATACAAGCCAGCAAATGCCCAGTCCCCCCTGAACCAGACCCAAGACAGGCTGTGTTATGAAGCAAAAATTCTCTCCTGTCAGCTAGGTCTACCTCCAGCACAGCAAACCCAAACAAAGTTAAGAGCACAGATCAAGTTACAACTATTCTCTAACCTACAACGGGTAGCCACCTCCTTTCCTGAAAAAGGATGTAATTATAGTCTACTCCATTGAATCACAACACCTAAGTAGGAGGTTGAGGCAGCATCATGCTTCTTCCATGTTCAGAGGGAGTCGAATCCCCCTTTCTTTCTAATTCAAAGGAGAAAGTGAATCTCTCTCAAGAGTATTCCCCTGCCCACAGGTGGTTTGAGGTTTGGTGTACTCCATATCCCTACACCTTCAGATAATTCACCTTTTCTGAATGTTTTTGAGTTTGCACAACTGCTTGCTTGAAGAAAGCAAAATGATTTTTTTTTTTTTTTGTAATCAATGATTTGGTTTGAGGTACATGGGCCCATCTTACTTCAGTCAGTCAGATATTTATTGCTAAAATTACAAAACTGAAAAATATTGCAAAACATGTGCTGTAGCCCCATCACACACAAGAGGTAAAACCCAACGTAGATGTCACCTAGGTTTTTGGGTTTTTTAATCTCTCACTTCAAACAGAAAAATAATATGAAACAGCTGCAAAGACTGCTCACATTATTAGACAGCCTTGCAGCACTGAGCAATCTGCTGCTAGGTTTCTCCAGATGAAAGGATGAAAAAATAAATGCACTCTCCTCACTATATTTAACACATACAGAGTCTGGTGAGAAGAAAAATAAAAATGAAACAAAAAAAAAAAAAAAAAAACCAACCAAAAAAACCCCACACCATGCTATTGTAACTGCAATAGAGAAGTTGGTAAGACACTGCCTGACCACACAGCCACAGAAAAGCCAGTCAAACAGCCACTCAAAGAACAAGAAATACATAAAAATCTGGATTCCTACCTGGTTTTCCGTTCTTTGCACAAGGTAAGCATGGAAGGTACAGTCTCTGCTACTGACTACTACCACCTTTTCTTCCCCAGAAGATGGAGCAGAGGTAGGAACAGCTATGTACTGAAGCCATTACTCTCATGATTTGTAGTTCAGCCACAAAGCTTCCAGGCTGCTGATTTCTTGGCTTAGGTGTGATCTGCATCACATTTGTAATTGTATTCACCTGCATGGCTTTAACCTCATTAAGGATTCACAGGTAAAAAGCAGATGCTAAATCAAATCTCATAAAGCAGTGTTTGCTTCACGGGGACTTAGCTAAGCAAAAGGCTACCTCAATTCCTAATCTCTCTTAGGCTTGTAAATAGGATATTCATAATTTCATTCAGGAAAAAAGTCAGTTGAGGTGAGGTTTACTTAAACAAAAGAGCAAAAGAAGTTACTGTGTGGCTTGCAATGTTTGATCTTGTGCTTTATTGAAGCACAACAATTTAAAAAGAAATTATTCCAGGAATACATCCTCCTTACCTTGTGGCTAACATATATATATATATGACTAAAATACATTTACTCATATTGTAATGTTTCCCCTCCCTTCAGGTAAACATAGGAGCTTAGCATTAAATCTGTATTTATGGAAAAAAAAAAAAATCAGCTCATGTATTCTAGGGACTGCAACCACAGATAAACTAGGACTGGATTTGCTGCTCTCTATTTGCCACAGGTACAACAAGAATATTGCAGAAGATGGACAGATTGCATACTTTCAGGTGTTTTCAGTTAAAAGTTTACTTTCAGTAGATTTCAAAACCTTTACTTCAGAAACATGAAGTAAAAGTTTTTACATGACAGAGTATACGTTCATTTAAAAGCATATCAATTTTACTATAAGATACTATACATCTTATATATAATTTTATATATATATATATCAGAGATCCTACATCTGAAAAGGAGTAGTGTGCACCCCATGCATATAGCTGCTTCCATAAATTGACTAGAAATGTGTGAAGGAGAACTACTATGGGTTATGACAATACTTTGAGGTATGCCAAGGGAGTAAAATTGTTAATGAAAGGTCTTTTTCTGACATGGAGGAGCTCCAGCTTTCTACTTGTGCTGCCACACACAACAGTTTCAAATTGAAGATGTGTTTGTGCTCATGGCCTCATTACATTATAACCAATTGCTGATTTTGATTCCTGCAAACTTCGTAACTTGGGACCTGCCATCTCTCATTTTTTAGGAGATCACATAAAGATTATTCCTCTTTACAGCCACACCACTCTCTTCTAGCTGAGTCTCAAGGTCAATAACCTAGGCCTTAGGTCTAGTTTTCACAAACAACGCATTTTCCTATTGTTCAAATGGTAAAGGCAGTTCAATACTATTGCTGGAACTAAACTAAGTGTTAACTATTTCATTGTCATATTTTCTAATGGTTGCCTACATTTGTCTCCTGGAATGAATACACTGTGATAGCATCTGGATATTGAAGGTGCTTCTGTTGCACTCTGTGGCTGCTGTGTGCCTGCTAGTCCAGCACTGAGACCTACGCTTTCCAAATCAAACATGCAAACATCATGGCAACATCTGCAAAGCCTTCTCATGTTCCTCCAAGAGCCCAACACAGATAAGAATCCTTATATATATGTAAAGTCTGCATGCAAGGTGGATGGTTTTATGTGAAGAAAATTATCTATACTCTTTTACTGAATCCTTGGTATTTTGATTTTCTTTCTCTGCTGCCAGCAATAAAACCCCTTTGCCTTCAATATATCTCCACTATTCATATTTTAAAGCCTCACATTTTAGGTTTTCCTAATGATCTGCACAATGACTCCATACATTAAAACACAACTTAGGCATATCACTCTCATTCTCTCTCCTTATTCACTATTTAAAGAGCTAGGAACCATCCTGGGATGCCTTGCAGCAGGAGGGAAGGTACATAATGAATTTCTTAACTGCTCTGTTTACTTTGCGTACCTTGTGGGCAAAAGTTGGCAAGAAAGGATTCAAAGCTGTTTGCTTTGAAATTATCACCCCCATCTACAGGGCTCAAGAGCAAAACCATCTAAAATGAGCTAAGAGGGAAAAGGAAGTGACTATGTGAATGGTTAACACTTCGGAGTGAGCTACCAGTGTAGGCTAGGTCAGTAGCTAAGAAAACCAAGGTACTGAGAAACTCCTGCACAAAGTGCATATGGACATATTTAGAGCACACACAGTAATGCAAAAAAGTTTTCAATGCAAAAAGTCTGTATTCAGTTTTAAAACACCTCATATTATTACCAGTGGAAGTGAAGGGGGCACAAGGGGCACACCTACCATTGAAAGACAAGCTCAGTACCCTAACTTAGTTTGCAAAAGCCTCCTCTTCTCTGATTAACAGGGCCACCCAGAAGGTGATGGGCAGGGAAAGAGCTACAGACACAGGCGGGGCTTGATAATACAAAGAATTTGGCAACAAAATTAATTTAAGTAGGTTTGGTTGGTTGTTTGGAAGAGTTTTCTGTTTGTTTGTTTGTTTTCTTTCCTTCCAGCTTCTCAATCCAACATTGCAAAGCAATTTGTGTTTGCAGGGTCATACTACACAACACATCAGAGATTCAGTGAAACATTAATTTTTTTTTTCAAAGCTATACAGCAACTACATACAATGAAGTATAATGTCACATCATCTCTCCTGTCCGGTTCACAGCAACACAAGCAAGCAGCTACTGGCCAGTGATTGCAGAGAGAGCAGAGCTGCCACCAAAGACTTCCTATCATTGAATGATAGTCTGTGCAAGCTGCTAACCCACTTGGAACAGAAATGCTCCCACCTGTGCCAAGTCATCTCATGAGTACAGAACGTCTAATGTGAAAAGTGCTTTGTAGAGGGTTTTGCTCAAGCCAGGAAATCTGGGAAAGCAGGTCTGCTTTTGCTTAGGACTTCTGCAGAGAGGACATATGACAGCTTATAGAATTAGATCTCCACCTTTCCTGGTCAAGAAGGAATGCTACAGTACCCACTTGCCCTACTTATAAATGACCAAAATGCCACCAAATTATATTTTTCATCTACAGATTCCTCAAAATTCCCCCAAAAGAGGCAATGTCAAAATAAATAATAATAAAAACAATTAACAGAGAAATGACATTACTTAATAAAGGCATTAAAAAAACCCAGAATGTACCAAGTCCCCAGTCAAGAAACCCACAGGACCCCACCGTGTACACTGGATTGTACAGATGACACTCTGGGCACCAAACCTACAATCAAAGCAGCCCAGACTTCTAGTTTTCAAGTAGATACATTTGTTTCATTTGACCAAGGCCACTGAACTATTAGCAAGGTGTATGAGCATGTCAGTTTGGGACAGAACACAGCAGCAAACAATGTGGCCATGCCAAGTTACTGTATACAAAAGGTGCAAGTAAAAAAGGAAGCCTGGGAGAGGGAGGGAAGCAAGTATATATCCCTCTTTTCCCAACGAGCTGAGTAATAATGCACAGGAGTTCTTCAGTGCTCCCTCGTTCAAAAGCTTCTAACTTCCAAGGCTGCTAAATGCTCTTCTGATATCAGAGTTCCCCTTCAAGTGCAATTCAAGTAGATTAATTATGCCACAGACAACAGAAAACACAGTCTGCCTCTTCAAATTATCAGCAGGAGAAAATACCATGAAGAGTTTAGTTTCAAGGATGCTGTTTACATTAACTGACTTATTTTACAGGCCTCAGGATCAAAATGAAAAGATAATAACTAATTGCTACAACTGGGAAAAGTAAATTGGAAGTCTTTACCAAGTACACCTGTACACAATAATTTGAACAGAGGCAGTGTAAGCAACACAGATTGCAGAAGTGCAATTAGAGAAGTGGAAAGTGTTACTCTGAGCAATTGAGATACTATGTTTTGATAACTAAGTTACCTTGGAGATGATTCACATGCACAAGTTGCTTACTGTCATTTTACATTGTGGGTCCAGGAGATATAAAAATCACTACTAAATTCGATGGTATCCAGAACAATGATAAAGTAAATACATTTTCATGCCAGATTGTTGCATGAAATTTGAGACTGTAATATTTCAACGGGCCCAAAGCACAAAAAACTCCACACAGTCATCTCTTGTGTCTATGTGCCAAGCCAACCACACTTCAGTGCTCTACAAGATGACCTCCTCCTTCTCAAGTAACATACCATGCTGGAAGAAGAAAAGTACAAAAAAGAAAACAAAACAACACAACCACCCTTGGTCTAAATGAGTTCTCAGCCCACCTGAGCAGCACGACCACCGCTAGTGGAAGGGACTTCTTGAGGCTCAGGCTTCCGTGCAAATAGCTTCCAGGATGAGGTGCCTTTTGATGTGTGCTTGCTCCTGTTGGGAAAGACACAGAAATATGATTCAGAGAACATGTAAGACAAGGAAATGGACAATATGAACAGTCAAAGAGAAACAGCTTGCTCAGTAAGTTTATGGGTATCCCAAGCAAGGAATCATTTTGGAGCTGGTAACTCAAGAGATCCCAGAAAATACCTAGTTTTCATCTGTGCATTTGCGAGAGAGGGAAGAGTAAGGAGGGTGAAATCTATTGGTTTCCTACTGAATGTGGCAATTGAAGACTTAAAAGATGTGTCATAACAGTCAACAAATATCAAATCAATAGGATTTTTTAAATTAAATATCAATGCATATAGGCCAAACAAAAAAGTTGTCATTACTGAGTAACATCATCATGCAACTGCAATGCTCCTTTTGCAGTTTGCAATGACTAGAATGATGCTGTTTCATATTACCGTTTTATTAGCTACCTGGAAATAAGCACGTCCTTGATGGTAAAAATAACAGACTAAGTTGTTTAGCAGCATGATAAACAAAAGTAGAAAGGAAATCACAGAGAGTTAAATCAATTACTTGCCAAGCTGGGCTTGTTCCAACCAAAACAATCTAAGATATCTAAACGCAGATACACAAGGAATGCAGGTAAGGTTTGCAAATCAGACCACCATGACCTTAAGATGCAAGAAAACCAAAAGAAGTGTGGAGCCTCATCACAGCCTCACAACTAAGTGTTCAATTCAGAGCTTCTGTTGCTATCAAAGGGCTAATGTGGCTCGTGAATGCAAAGATAACAGAACGAATAGAAATACTGAATGTGGTAGGCAAATGTTAAGAGTTGACACTGAAATACAGTGCCCAGTTCCATGGATAGTGCTCAAAAAGAGATGTTGAAAATTAGAGAACATGCAGAGCAGAGCCACAGAGGCAATTAACATCTAGATGGTAAAAAAGGCATTATGTATAATCAGATTTAAAGATTCAGGCCTTCTGATAAGCCACACAGAAAACTGACAGCCTACTCACTCATATTTAAGGAAAAAAAAAAATTATCAGCAATAAAAAACACTTTAATGTAGCCACAAGAGAACTTACAAGGGACCAACAGATGCAAGTCAAATGCATAGAAGTCTCCTATTAGAAACAAACAGGAGCAACATTCTTAAAGATGGATTATATTGTTCTCAGTATTTTCAGGATAAGATATGCTTTGGCTCAAGCATTTGTTAGGCCCGTGAGTAATAGCCGAGTGGGATGGCCAAGCAACTGCAGGACTTGAAACCTCCTCTGACCCTAAAGTTTGAGCAACAGTCTCAAAAAACAAAACAAAACAAACTAACAAAAAAAAAGAACACTCAACAAACAACAACAAGCCAAGGAAAAAACCCAGCCAAACAATAAACAACCCCACACCAAAAAAAACCAAAACCCTCAAACAACACAAAACACTCAAAAGGGCCAAAGGGTATTGCCCTGCATTTTCATTAATGCTAGTGAACACTGAATTAAATGCACAATGGACTGTGAAATGCTTGCAGATCTTCTCCCAGCTAAATGTCAAAGGAAGAAGCCATCTGCTAATAAACATAAACATCATCTCCCTGGAGTTTTATCTAGTGTTCTAATAAGTAAACTCATACCACCATTCAGTGCTACAGAATTGCCAGGGCAAGTGAAGCTTTTTTGCATCTATGTCTTAACAGCCTGGGTGGGCAGGAGACATCGCCTGGAACACACAGCAGATACCTACTGCCAGTCACAAAGGTGGCTTTGCAGTTGAGTCATTGACTCCTGAAAAACTTCTACAAAGTACTCATAAAGATTGAGCAAAACCCTTTCAAACAAAACCATGTTCATTTTTCATGATTGTAAGGAAAAAGAACTATCCCAAAAGTGCCCTATTTCAGTTGCTTTTCTAGTTTAGTAACTTACACACAATAAGGGCAATGTAATGTGTGTGCATCGTGATCCCAAGGGACAGTTTGTGAGGGGAAAAAAGTACAGATGTTTTTCATGTGAACCTTAACTGCCCAGAAAAACTTTTTGAAGTTTGTTAACTACTTAGTAATTCCACCAGGCTGCAAGTGGAAGAGGTTAAATTAATGCTTTCACTGCATTTCCACAGCCTCAACATCAAGTTGTCCCTGGTTGGGAACTATAAGGTTAAAAAGAGTCCTCTGGGGACTGGAAAATTGTTATTCAATCCCATAATTCTGCTATCTCTTCATAAACTCATGGCAAGGCCAGCTTGTTCTCCTTTCCTTCCCCTCCAGCCTTGTGTCAGGCAGGAGCTGCGAAATCAGGACAAACATGTAAGGACAGGCCTGGTTTGGGGCTTCCAGAGGCTGTGCTTAGGCCTCTTGGATGGCAGAGGCATCTTAACAGAAAGAGTGACTGCCCATTGGAATGGGCTGCCCGGCGTGGGTGGTGGAGTCACCGTCCCCGGAGGTGTTTAAAAGGAGGCTGCATGAGTCACTTAGTGTCATGGTTTATATAATCAGAAGGGTTAGGTGATAGGTTGGATTCAATGACCTCAGAGGCCTTTTCCAACCTGGTTAATTCTGTGGTTCTGTGACTGCAAACATGTATTGGTGTTGCACGTAATGTTTCTCGTCAATTAACACTCCCAAGTTCTTCTCCATTTCAATCCATTTTCTGCTCCAACCATATCTGTGCTGGGGATTGCCCCAATTCAGATGCAGGACCTTGCACATAGCTTTGCTGAAGTTTATGAGGGTTGCATAGGCCCACCTTTCAAGCCTGTCAAGGTCCCTCTGGATAGCATTTCTTGCCTCCAGTGTCTGGACTGCACCACACAGCTTGGTGTTGTCAGCAAACTTGCTGACAAGGCACTAAATTCCATTCCCTGTGAAGCAAATAAAGATCTTAAACAGCACCAGCCCCAGTATCAATCCATGAGAAATCCCACTTGTTACTGGTCTCCCCTCAGTCATCAAGCCATTGACCACAATTCCTTTGAGTGTGATCATCTAGCCAAATCTTTA
The DNA here is from genome assembly GCA_013396675.1 of Eubucco bourcierii. Taxonomy (NCBI): domain Eukaryota; kingdom Metazoa; phylum Chordata; class Aves; order Piciformes; family Ramphastidae; genus Eubucco; species Eubucco bourcierii. The sequence continues at coordinate 38,771 of VWZE01008118.1, forward strand.
TCCACCAAATCCATGCCTCTCCAATTAAGAAACAAGGATGTCATGCAGGACACTGGCAAATGCTTTGCACAAGTCCAGGTAGATTATATCAGTTGAATCGCACAATCATAGAATGGTAAGGTTGGAAGGGACCTCAAGGATCATCTAGTTCCAACCCCCTGCCATAGGCAGGGACACCTCCCACTAGGACAGCTCACTCAAGGCCTAGTCCAACCTGGCCTTGAACACCTCCAGGGAGGGAGCAGCCACAACCTCCCTGGGCAACCTGTGCCAGTACCTCACCACCCTCCCTGTAAAGAACTTCCTCCTAACATCCAGTCTAAATCTCCCCTCTGCCAGTTTAAACCCATTACCCCTTGTCCTGTCATTGCAAGGCCTTGTAAATAGTCCCTCCCCAGCCTTCCTGTAGGCCCCCTTCAGATACTGGAAGGCTACTATCAGGTCTCCTGGAAGCCTTCTCTTCTCCAGGCTGAAGAGCCCCAACTCTCTCAGTCAGTTGCTCTTCCCTTATCCACTGTGGAAGGCTACCAAATTTGTAAGGCATGATTTGCCCTTAGTGAAGCCATGCTGACTGTCACTTCCTTATTTTCCATGTGCCTTAGAATAGTTTCCAGGATGATCTTCTCCGTAAGGACATATAACAAGGTGGGTTGATGATGGTAGAGCAGTGGATGTGGTTTATCCTGATTTCAGTAAAGCATTTGACACTGTCTCCCACAGCATCCTGCTGGCTAAACTGAGGCAGTGGGGCCTAGATGGTCAGGTGGATCCAGGGGTGGATTGGGAATCCGTTGAATGTAATAATTCAAACTTGGCACAAACAAAATTACAAAGCTGAAATACGATGTTTACTAATTATAAACAGCAAACTCCTTCAAGCCCTGCATATACAAGCTCTGCATATACCATACTCCACATATTCAGTATGTAGTTGCCTATTAATATCTTCCAGTTTTGAGTCTGTAGGCACTGATACCTGCACATCTATGATCACAAGACAGAGACATAAATGTGGACAAAGAGACAAAGAACATGCTTACCACTGTGTCTGGGCAACTAGGCTAACAGGAGGTATCACTCTTTTCTTAGCTATGTTACAACAATAAAACTATACCACAGGTGTTTTCCCAGTCCAATGGCTTGAACCACCCTGGTCTATGTGCTTACTCATGGTAAGTGGCCTGGATGATCAGGTAGTGAGGTGGATTGGGGACTGGTTGAAGGAAAGAAGCCAGAGAGTTGTGGTCAATGGGATGGAGTCCAGTTGGAAGCCTGTGACTAGTGTGATCCCACAAGGGTCAGTACCGGGACCAGTTCTGTTCAATATGTTCATCAATGACCTGGATGAGGGCATAGTTTGCTGATGCAAAGTTTCTGCAAGTTTGCTGATGACACGAAACTGGGTGGAGTGGCTGCCACACCAGAAGGCTGTGCTGCCATTCAGAGAAACTTGGGCAGGAAGAAATGTAATGACATTCAACAAGGGCAAGTGTAGAGTCTTGCATCTGGGAGAGAACAACCCCCAGGGATCAGTATAGGTTGAGGATTGATCTGTTGGAAGGCACTGAAGAGGAAAAGGATCTGAGGGTCCTAGTTGATGGGAGGTTGAGCACAAGCCACAATGTGCTCTTACGGCCAGGAGGGGCAATGCCATTCTGGGGTGTATTAGAAGGGCGGTGGCTAGTAGGTGGAGAGAGGTTCTCCTACCCCTCTATTCTGCCCTGGTGAATCCGCATCTGGAGTTGTGTGTTCAGTTCTGGGCCCCCCAGTTCAAGAGGGACATAGAACTGCTTGAGAGAGTCTAGCACAGAGCCACAAAAATGATGAAGGGAATGGAACATCTCTTATGAGGAAAGACTGAGGGAGCTGAGGTTGTACTGCTTGGAGAAGGAGACTGAGAGGTGACCTCATCAATGTTTATAAATTTGTAAAGGGTGAGTGTCAGGAGGGAGGAGCCAGGCTCTGCTTGGTGATTCTCAATGAAAGGACAAGGGACAATGGATGGAAGCTGAGGCATAGGAAGTTTCATTTAAACATGAGGAGGAATTTTTTCACTCCTGTGAGAGCGACAGAACATTGGAAGAGGTTGCCCAGGGGAGTTGTGGAGTCTCCCTCTCTGGAGATAATCAAACTACCCCTGGAGGCATTCCTGTGTCCCATGGCTCTGGCAGGGGGGGTTGGACTAGATGATCTTTCGAGGTCACTTCCAGCCCCTGACATTCTGTGATTCCTGATCTTGCCAGGCACAGAGACAAGACTGACTACCTCTCCTTTCTGCCTTCAGTTACTGAAGTAGCTAAACAAGAAAAGCAAGTGAAACACTGGAAATAAAGTTTTATTAGATAACTTTCTGAGGAAGACATACATAGATTGAATAAATGATTCATTTCATGTGTTTCCAGGAACTACTAAGCTGTCTGCTCTAGGGCAAGCAAGAAAACATGTCAAAAAAAAAAAGGAACACAGAAAGGCAGAAACTTGGAAGTTAACCACAAACTTGGAATCAAGGACAGAAGCACCTCAGAAGGCACTAAGCCAACTCTGTCAACTAACATGTACCAAGGCTACTGAGCCCAGGAAGCTGGGTACAGAGCTAATCATCAATCCATGCTGTCTCCCAGAAGCCAAATTCCAAAGAGAAACTGAGTGTCCCAAAGAGCACGTGGCTGGTTACCACAACTCTGCTGACACATTCCTGGGAACATAGGCTGCCCCATGTTATGGCAGTCACAGGCCAAGCAACTTAGCAGGGACTGATCATCAAGTTTGCTTTGAGATTTTTTCCAATAATCATTACCAATCGTTTGTCAAGCAGACACTTTTGGATACTACGTCAACAAGTAAGCCTTCCCTCAACCATCTGAAATTAAGACTTAAATTCAAAAGCTATGTACTTCCAGAGAAAAAAAAAAAATAAACACTTTAACAAAACAACTGAACTGCTATCTGCCTGAAGAAAGAAAGTCCCAGCTTCACAAGGTCACCGCAACAGCTCCCTGGTCTGCCTCACTGCTCTAAAGCTTAGGAAAGCACATGCCCACTCTCTCTTCCATCCATCCTCTACAGCCTCCAGGGGTGAGGACTCCACATCCTCCATCCTCTTTGAGGCCAGATCTGAGCAATATTATAGACAGCTAGAGAGCATTTTTTACTACTAAGCCACTGGTGGTTAGATAAAATGGCTATCTTCTACTCTTTGTCTGCATAAATTTTGACAGAGCGAAGAGCAGGACACTAAACCACTTACTAACCAAACACTGGGGTTAAAAAACAAAAACCATCACCTTACTCAGGCTGTGTCTTATATTTTTCTTAACAAGGACTAACAGAAACGTGTCAAGTCCAAGCTAGCCTCATACTTAAGTCCTAAAGTAATGCTCCTCTAATTCTAGTTACCCCAGCTTTATTGTATCTAATAACAATTTTATTTCTAAAATTTATTCTAATGGTGGCCATTTAAATGGAAGAGGACACACACACACATTATAAGCTGAGCATCACAATTTCTTGTGCTAGATGAGAAAACCTGCAAGAAAAGCCAAAATAAATATGCCCTACTGAGTTGAACTAAAAGACAAAGGTGAAGAAGTAGGAGGAACACCACATTGGGCTTGTTTGTTTACTTAATTCCATCTTAATTATTTAGACTCTCATCTCACTAACAGCTGTGCAGGTGCTAACTTCACTTCAAGAAGGACCTACAGTTTTTGTTTGCATAAATCAAGTACATTTAATCAAGTGCACATTAGCTCATCAACACATTGGTGCTGATGAGGAATTGCATAAGTGACAATGCCAAGCTATTTTAGTGAATATTCATTATATCTCTGTGGAACAGTCTGACTGGAGGAGAGTGAGAACAAAATGACAGTAAAAGAACGGTAGCAATTACTCTACTAGAAGTTAACATTGTCATTAACTGTTTGCTGGCAAGAGCTTAAAGTTGTAAACCTCAATTTAAGCTCGTTACCTTAATTTTGCAATTGTAATTCAATATTCAGAATATGACACTAGTGTCACAAATATCTTCATTCATTGAATCGCAGAATCACTGTGGTTGGAAAAGACCTTTAAAATCATTATGTCCAATTACTAAAGTGTATGAAAAGTTCCCAATTACAGCCATTACAGAAATACAAAATGCTTAGTGCCACACCACCATGAAAAATAAATGCCCAAATCACTTTTTCAAAAGCAAGATAGAATCCAAGTCCGTTAGCAACAAGTCACTGGAATTTTTTGTCATTAACAGGCATTCATGAAGAGATCTCCTTTCAAAATGTAGTTTGTTCTTAGGGTGCTTCTGCATGCAAGACAAATAGCTCCCAATTTTGTAAAGATATATAAAGCCTTTGCCCCACTCCCAATAACATCCGTAGGAAAATTCAGGCAGTGAGAGGTAAAAGAAAAAAAAATCCTTTGGTCATTTGCTAATTCCCAGAATAAATGAATGAGGAAGAGTGGAAAAGAAGGGTTGATTTGGTCCTCTGTCTGCTATGCCCTTCTGAAAAACAGAACCCCACATACAGTAACCAACCAAGGTCCCACAACCACTTCTACACAGCTGTCTCCCTGTGACTGATGCCCACTGAGGTAAGTTTGCTGGAGTCATATTTGCCATTTCAGAAGAATGTAGGTGCTTATGGGCTCTGGTTCACAACTGCAGCTCAATTTAGCTGACTCCAGCTGTTTGTCTTGTCATTCTGCCAGCATAGAGATGGACAGAAGGCTCATGCTACCTGACTTCACAACATTACACCACTCACACGAGCAGCCATGAAACGCAGTTTACATTCATATGCCCATCTGTAAACTCCAGCAGATTCAAAGCCCAATAGAAAATAAGGCTGAATGGTAAAGTAACCTCTGGCAAACGATCAGGGTGAACAGCTGGATGCTTCAGGTTATAGAGCACAAGAGTCACAAGTGTATTTATTGTGCTATCCTTCTCGCATCGTTGACAATCCAGGAGCATCAAGTAAGTCTGATTATCAACATTGTTGCAACTGACTAACATGAGTATCCAAAGCTTCAGGGTATGTTTTGGGGTCTTATTTTACCACAAAACACAGCATGACATTTTGGTGGGCTGACCCCAGCTTCTTAAAGTTACGCCCCACCATTTAAAAGTTGTTTTGTATCAGAACCCACCATTCAAACTCCTTTCCCAAGCATTGTCACCACTTACTTTCTGTACTGATTTAAGTAACATATTCTAAGAAAGATATATTTCTACGCGACATACAGACTAGGTTCCCACCAGGGCTTGAGACCCACAAGGATTCAAGGCAAGGAGAACAAGCCACACCAGCCCTGGAAGTAGATTTCCTCCCTTTTGTTTTGGCTGGAAGTATGCTCTGTTCCAGCTTTTCCATAGCAAGCAGCAGTCCCTGTGCCCAAGCATGACAGATATGTCTCACAACCCAAGAGGCAGGCTGGGAATGAAGCACCATCCCTGAACGCTTATGGAATCTCACTCCCTTGTTCACAGGAAGTGGGTCACCTAGCTGATTTGCCTACGGCATGGTACACAGCCCTGCTGCTATGAGGCCACTTACACATTTCAACGCTTTGGAAACGGGGGTGGGGGGTGGAAAGGAGAGATTTTTTTCAGTCCACCTTTGGGGTTGACATGTTCAGGAAAAGACCTGTAAAGCAAGCCAAAGCCAATCCTAGGTACATACCAGCAGGTTATTAGTTACCAACCCTTGCTTCCTTCTAGATTCCATTGTAATGAGAACATAAACAGTGAAATAAGTATGTATCTCCCTCGAATGAACCACCTATTCAGAGTTCCCTCTGGTGTTCAATAAGCTAACCATCACATTCAAGGTAACAGTGTTGGTTAACAAAAGCATCAAGTTTCCTCACAATCAAGTTATTCGATGACGAGCTTGGTGACAGGGACAAGACCCTAGTGTTGTAATTCACAAACAAAGACAATGCTACTTTGCCTGAGATTTAAGAGACTCGATAAACTTCCTCTGTTGTATATTCACTCGAGTACCTTATTAACCCAGAAGGGATCCAAATCGTTACTCAACCCTTTTGCCTCCGGCTATCACCGAGATTGCCGCAGTCTGAGAAGGCACAGTCCCAAGTCACAGGTACAGCCCAGCTACACCAGGAAGGCAGAAGTGTTCTGCAGCTACCAAATAACTATGCCTTGACTCACAAGCCTCTCCAGTCTCGCGCTTTCATTCGCCTGCATGAAACGCGACTAAAGCGCAGTGTGTGTAATTATCTGTTTGGAAAGAAAGTTTGCCTCTGCAAAGAGGCAAAACGCGTTTGCAGGAAAACCCAAGCGAGCTCCCGAGCCGGCGGTCTGAAGGCGGAGCGCAGAGCCGGCGCTGGGCCAGGGCGAGCCGCGACACCGGAGCTGCTGGCCCCAGCAGCGCCAAGAAGATTGCGAAACTCCCGAAAAGAGTAACCAGCTCCCGCTGAGCAGAACTGCGCTTCGGCGCAAGGAACGGAGAGCTCTGCCGGGCACCGGCGCTCCCCGGCTGCCGGGCGGGAGGAGCCGCCGCCGCCGCCCCATACCTCCTCTCGGCCCTACACAGCGGCTTGGAAAAGGGCTCAAAGTCCTGAGTTGCCGCCTAGGAGCCCCTTAACCAAAACCATATGGGACGCAAGCA
>VWZE01008118.1:50126-83264 GCA_013396675.1 Eubucco bourcierii
GGGTGGGGGTGGGGGGGAAGAAAGGGAAAAGGATCTGCCTTACAGGTAAGGTAGCTGAAATTCATTGGGCCCTAGCGCTGCTGCTACCACCATCCTTTGCAATAAATTTTTATCAGTAACAGCAATGCAAAAACCACAAGAAGAAATACACTACCTGAATGGTTTTAGTCACTTGGATAAGATATAACCAAGAGCTGCACGAGACTTTTTCATCCTCCATCTGATGTCTTTGGTTCTGATGATCTTAAAGGTCTTTTCCAACCTAAATGATTCTGTAATTCTGTGACAGGGCACCTCGTCATCTTCTGCTAGGGACTGAAATGACCCAAATATACATATTTATATTTTTACAGTCCATATATCACCTTGGGATCTACTTTTTTGGATGAAAAATACCAGATAAATTTGAGGTGTTATTATTAGATTTGTGAAATGTCACTGTGCACATCCTGACTTTTATGACCTTTGCACCATGCTCACATGGCAGATGTATTTGTCTATATTTGGGGTGTTTGGGTTTTTGGTTTTTTTTTTTTTTATTGTTGGATTTCTTGGTGCCCATTTTCCAACAATCTAGGAAAAAATAAGTTCAATGGTAAAGTAACTGAAGGTTAATTCCATTCTTTTTTCTTTTTTTTTTTTTCCTTTGTTGCAGGAAAATATTTGAACCACTGGAGCAGGTAGTTTTGGTATTTCCTAATTCACTTGATGCATTTGTTTACCCCTGTGCAAAAATGTTACCCAGTCAGAATTTTGCTTTTGTTTAGTTTAGCAGGCATTTTGGGTATACTTTGCTACAGATACAAATTGCTGCACAAAAGTGCAAAATAGAAAACCAGCAGGGCCTGGATACTATTTCCTTGTGGAATCCAAAGAGAACCTTATTACTATCTCCTTGTGGAATCCAAAGAGAGCCTTATATGGGTGTGTGCATATGTATTGCTCTTACAAGTAGCAGTCCTCTCAGTCAAGACTTCACATTCTGACATTGCCCTGGTTGTACTTCATTGTGTGTGAGCCCAGTTAAGAGATCCTTGGGTAATGAAGCGGTTTGTGCAGACAGTGCTTGTGATTTTTGAAGCTACCTTGGTTTTTTTCTGAGGAATTAATTATTTTTAAAAAGTCAAAATACGAAAATAAATGTATTATTTTCAAATGCAGCTAAAATGAAAACTAATGTGAAATGTTGACAACTGATATTTGTCCTTGCCCTTTTTTTCCCCCTCCTCTTTTGTTTGAATGGACCCTTCACACCTGTACACATATATAAAGCAGACAAACCAGCATTTCCAATTTTAATTAAGGCAGCTGCCTAGCTGAGTTCCAAAGCCGTTGTTCTATCATAAACCATTCATTTTAACCACAGCCAATATACTTGATGATACTGCTAATTCTGCAACTGGTTGGAGAACTAGCTGTTGGAATTAGTTGACTGCCATTCATGCTGCTATAAATTCTTATAAGTACATTTCAGAAAAAAAAAAAAGTCATAGAATTTCATTATCTACTAATATTTGAATTAGTTTTATTATGGAGAGGTAGGTTGTGGGAAGGCAATTACAAGTAAGAGTGCATGATTACAGTGTTCTGTTCAGAAGTGGAAAATCAGATTTAACTATTTTATGCTGGAAATAATGCATCCTTTTTACATCACTAACTTCAAATAGTGCATAATTAATATTTTCTGAATATATATATTGCACATATTTTGTGTTTATATTATTCAAGTGTGTCTGGACCAGAGCAGTTAAACACAGAGCTAAAAGAGTAGGAGTTAAATATGGTACAACACAGAGAGGCATTTATCATTTTGTCATTTAGACCAATCAGAATTCATCAATGACACACCAGTTAAGATAGAAAAATAAAATATTAACTACTAACACAGAGGCTACATTTTACCTTTTTATTCATAGGAGGATTTCTAAGGCAAGACAGGTATTTTAAATGAGTAGCTAAGCTTCCATCATGTGATGGCAACTAATCAATAAATCATGTGTCGTTGTTGTGGCTCAGCATGTCAAATACCTACATTTCTGTGGCCATATTTACGGGGTTTAAGCCATTTTTTTTAGTTGGCTGTTTCTAGCTCATTAGCCCTGATTTCAACAGTGGCTATTTTCCCATTGATGAAATTGGTAGAAAAATTACATTATCCGTTTCTGCCACAGGGAGGAGATGGAATAAGGTAATCAACAGGAAACTTGTGTTACTTAACACTTTTTGCCACTCCATGTGGGTTTACTAAACCCACGTGCTTTTTATGAGTGATATGAAAAATAGCATCCTGCTAGACACACTGGACATTTTGATGCTCATGGGAGATGGTAAAAGGATGAATGTTTTCAAAAGCAGCTTTTGTCATGCATAAATCATGAGGCTTGTACCGAGACCTGGGATATCCAACTCAAATTATTTTGGTTAGATAACAGCGCAAAGATGGACTAATAGAGTTTCAATTATGCTGCCTTCCGGAACTCTAGCACAATCTCAATCTACCATATGAAAGCTGGTGCCCTGCATGAGTAGGTTGAAATAGCTGGTCAGTAGACATCCAGATCTCTGGTTTAGGAACAGTGGCATACAGCTGAAAAAGCATTAACCTTTGTTATGGTCTCCCATTGCCATTAATCACATTTTGAGTGCCTTTGCCACTCTGTCAGAGCACCTAAAGAAATTTTCTTGATGAAGGCAGTTGGGTCACTTGAACCCAGACCAGAATAAAGCAGTGTTTGTACTCAGAGAGAGATACTACAAAAAAAGTGGCCTAAATGCAGTTGCTGTCTCTTGTCTGCAGTAAACAATCCTCATTCATCAGGATATTACAAAATATCAATGTCATCTACACATCAGTCTCAAAAATGCCTTTTTAAAATGTTACAGTTTATTAGAAGATTATCTTCTCCTGGACAATGACTCAGGTTGTAATAACCCCCATGTTTATCACAGGCACGTTGGGTAACTGGAATTCATGAAATCTGAAGTGAATTGTGAGGGGTTTGTATAGGTTTCTGCAAGTACAAAATGCAGATGCTCGATTTTCCTGTGTCTCTGGTTTATGTATATACACACACGTGTGTGTATATATATATATGCATCAAATCTCTGCTTACAGTTCTTCCCTCGGTGCAATGTAAGAAAGCTTCTGGAGTCTTCACTTCTGGAGCGATTAATAGTTGAGACTGCAGCTATATTTCATTCTAATAATACTTGCAGAAACTGTGCTCCTCTGAGACAAGGCAGAATACAAAGCTCGGCATAGAATTTGTGAGAGCTGAAAAAAAATCAGTCACGTCAAGTCACCTACAGAAATATCTTTCCTGGTGGCTCAGGCAAATCAGGAAAATGATAATTTTTAAATAGTTCTGAATGTTTCTTCCCTTCAGGAAAACTTTCACAATGTAAATACTTCTCACTTCAGATTTCTGTTAAAAAGGAGAAAAGGTTGTGATACCCAGCCACAACCAGGGCAGTGCTTTTTCCTAAGGTTTGCCACATAAAGAGACACTGTTGGGTGCAGAAGTCTAACACCAACAGCTCTCTGCAATATGTGGTCTTTTTGCTAGGACCATGTTTATTGTGCAAACTCATTATGGTATTTCACAGACCCAGAGAGCTGCAAAGGACCTCTGAGAAATCTAGTACATGCCCCTAACTTGGGGCAATATCATTTATGCATACATGTGATGATGGAGGTCTGAGCGTTTTGAAGGCCAGCTATCTACTGCTTAACTGTATCACAGTATCACACACAATATCACCAAGGTTGGAAGAGACCTCAAAGATCATCAAGTCCAACCTGATACCACAGGCCTCAAGACCCTTACTGTTACTGTAATCCTGATATCCCATCTGAATCTTCCACACTGCAGATTAAATACTTTGTTCTGTATGGTAACAAGGATGCTGAAAGCAGGTAGGTTGTTCTTGCTTCTTCACAAAACAACCTTTATGCGTTTCAAAACTGTGATTATACCTGTTCTCTCATCAAACAACTTGAAACCTGAGCAGGGGGGTTGAGTCTGAAATCATGTTTGTCTAGGGAGATACTAAAGCAGCAACTGCAGCTCATAGCTGGCAACTCCCATCTCCCAAATCTCCACTCTCGCTCCGTTGCTGCTACCTTTGGTTTCTCTCCCAAGCAGTACTCTCAACATGGTGCTACGTGGAAGTGAGCAAATGAGTACTGAGAGTAGCAAATGATGATTAATGAACACTTCGTCCCTCTCTTACGCTGTCCTTTCTCTCCCAGCATGTCCTTGATAATTAATTTCTCTAGGAGGAGTTTCACATTATGGCAATGCTGGTCTAAGATTGTCTTCTCTGATTGATGATCCCCATCCCTTTCCCTACTTCTGGTCTTGTAATCCCAAGGATCTCTTGGCACAGCTCTGATACATATCCGATCCCATAATGAGCCTCTTTTGGGAGCCAACTGTCAGAAGAGAAGAAAAGGTGATGTATTTTTTTCTACTTCCAGAATGCCTGATGTTATTGCTCAGAGAGCAGGTTTACCTCCAGGCCAGAATGGTGTCAGCAGCAGCACGTGGGTTGGAATGAGGTGGGATATGGAGGTAGCAGACCACTGGACCAACCACTAGGTCAACCTCAACATCCTTTCTTCCTATTAGAAATGAAAAGAAGTCATGGGAAGTAATCACCAGGTGCATAATTTATGTTTTCTCTCCTGAAATCTGTATTTTTAACAGTACTTGCGCTCCAGCTCCTACATTCCTGTGAAGTCACAGCTGTCTATGCTTGAAGTAGGTGGGAGGCTTAAGAATGAGGGTGTTACAAAAAGGCTATGTAGTTTTAATCCTTCTTTGATCTTCTATTTTTCTGTAAGATTTCTCCCCCAGGCCAGTCAAAGAGCAGAAGACATTAATGTAGTAGGAATATTCACATATTAAACTTTCTTCATACCAGCTACCATGAGGCGTAAGAGTGCTGCGTGTGCGGACTCCTGCTGCCATCTGCCTTTCCTGCCTCCATCACTTACAAAAGGACAGAGGCAGCAGGAGGGTCAGCAGAAGCCAGAAGTCATGCAACATGAGAAATGGCTAGAGAATTGCAGCTGACAAGCAGGAGAGTTGTAAGAGGCAAGTTTTAAAGCCTCATTTCAGATTCCCTTGTTAGGATGCTGTTAGGCCTCCTACAACAATGACAAGCCTGATATTATCTAAGCAATATTGTGTGACTGAGAGCTGAACGACACTCTGTCTGACGTTGAAATCTCTCCCGAGTGTTTTACTTCTGATATTCAGGAAATTTTGCTCTGCACTTTGATCAGAAGAAAAAAAAAATCATCCTTCTAATAAAATTAAGAAAAACAACCAAACACTTGGCAAATAGAATCATAGAATGGTAAGGTTGGAAGGGACCTCAAGGATCATCTAACTCAAACCCCCTGCCATAGGCAGGGACACTTCCCATTAGTACAGCTCACTCAAGGCCTCGTCCAACCTGGCCTTCAACACCTCTAGGGATGGAGCAGCCACAACCTCCCTGGGCAACCTGTACCACTGCCTCACCACTCTCACTGGAAAGAACTTCCTCCTGACATCCAGTCTAAATCTCTCCTCTGCCAGTTTAAACCCATTACCCCTTGTCCTGTCGTTGCAAGACCTTGTAAATAGTCCCTCCTTATCCTTCCTGTAGGCCCCCTTCAGATACTGGAAGGCTACTATCAGGTCCCCTCAAAGCCTTCTCTTCTCCAGGCTGAAGAGCCCCAACTCTCTCAGCCTGTCCTCATAGGAGAGCTGCTCCAGCCCTCTGATCATCTTTGTGGCCCTTCATTATTTTAATTGTAAATCTGTTAACTAGTTGATGTTTTCTGGCAAGCACAGTGTGCACATATATGTTATTAGTCACCTAGCACTTTAGATTTGTGATGAATATACTTCTTAAAATAGATTTGCTCCATGGTTAGAACTTTTGTTTTCTTGATTCAATAAATCTCCAAAACTGTAGCAGATGGAGAGGGGAAAAACATTTTTGACCTTGGAATGGAATTGTTTGATGGAATTTCATCAGACAGGCAACTTCTGTGTGTTAATAATATCATATTCAAGATAGTTACTACTGTGGAACACAGAACTGTATTACAGGCTTATCGTAAGCATTGCTACAGAGCACATTTAGATCTAGTCTTGTAAGGAAGAAAAATAACTTCATGTACTGCATCTGCTCCCAAATCCTTGATATATATTCTTATTTTTACAATGTTTCTCTAAAGTAGTAAGACTTATGCAGTTGTATATTGGGGTTTTGTCTATTGCCCCCTAATAAATTTGTGACTGTGGCCTGATTCCTTTGTAGAGATAGGAGCAGAGGTAGAATTTGTGTCCTCATAAAGGAAAGATATTATTTCAGTGAGACTGGTAAATATCAAGGGTTTGGAACTGGAGAGAGATATAGGTATGTTTGGGGCTTGGGAAGGTGGTTGCTGACTGTCATGGATTTAGCCAGTTGAAACTACTGATGTGTATTCACTACCATGCTGATGTCATGCCAGCTTTAAAATGAAAGTGCTGGATGGAGCAAAGCATCACTGGGCTTGTAGTTTGAATTGTAACATGAGAGGCTTCCTGTTTCCAGTTTTGGGGTGTTGGTCTTTTCCTGTGGGCTGGCTGTGGACTCGGAGGGGTGGGGGAATCATTTTATTGCTGCCTTCTGCTTCTGCTTTTTCTGTGCTTTTTATGCAAAACAGACTAAGGTAATTTTACATAGTATTATTTTCATTAAACTCTTTATTTCAACCCAGGGCTTTGTGTGTTACTTTCCCACCCAATCTTTGTGTTGAGGTCTTGCTTGTGAGAACACTGTTAATCCAGCACGCTGTCATTACAGTTTTAGGCACTGAAAAAGAGCCATAGCTCTTGGCTATGTAACTGACTGAATGACTTCGTAACTGACTGAACTTGATAATTTTAATGTCTTTTTTTTCTGTGTGATACATCCCTATAAGCAAAAGAGTGGCTGCTGCATGCATTACACAATAAAGGAGAGAGCTTGCTTCGTTTTCAGTAGCTTTGGATATTGTTTACAACAGGAAAAGCTTACAACTGAAATCTTGACTCCTATGGAGTGTGTGCAAGTTCTTGTGAGAACTTCTGCAGGTTTGGTCTCCTGGGGATAGAGGAGTGGACTCAGGTCTTGATCTCACCAATATTTGCAGTCTGTTGTTAACTCTGTGTACATTGATAGCCCAAATGGGAGTATTTTTATAGGTTTAAAATGAAGCACATATGTAAGTGTTGGCAGGGTCAGTTCCCACGAGCTCCATGTTTCTATCATCTAATGGAGCAGCTCTCTTAACTCAGGTGCAATTGACGTGAGTACCTTACAGACGGTTTAATTCTCCCTGACAACTTATGTTAGCAGCTACATTTCCACACTGTTTTCACATAGTGCTTTGCTAAGGTTCTAAACACCTTTAAACTGGTGGATGCCTGCAATTATGTATGAAAGCAACATTCATTGTTCTTCCAAAATGTGCTGCAGAAGTCCAAGAGAGAAAGCTAAATTAAACATCTTTTTACATGGTCAAGAACATATCAGTCTATGCTAACAGTTGATTTCAGCAGCTTCTTATGTCACACTTCTGTGGCCAGGAAAAAGGAGTTCCTTCTTTCATCCAAGAAAAGTGCCCCCCTAATGTTATGCTGAGACAAGAGTGAAGAGGAAATTAGTGTACTTTCTTCTCTTTTAGTCATTTTGTTCCACTCAGAGGCTGTTAGCAGCCAATGAAAGCAGTTGTGCTCCTGTTGGCTGCCTTCTTTGTGTGTTAGGCAGAGGGAAATGACAGCCTACTGTAAAGGAAGGGCCCTTTTCACCAGAAATCATTGAAATTCCCTTATCCTGGCTCTAAACAAGCAAGCAAGGAAACAACAGCAGGAGACAGTGCAATGTGCTGGCAATGGAGGGGAACAGCCGTGGACAATCGATGTGAAAGCTGAAATCAGACGGCCTGCCTGGCCACCCATAGCTCCAGTGAGGTATTTACACCTTGACAAAGTAAGAGGAGTGCTGAAAAAAAAAAAATCATAAGAGGATCATTAGACTCTGTTTATTAAGAGCACAGTGCTTTATCTTCAAAGTGTTGCACACAATTAACCAATATATTCAACAAGAGCAGTAAATGGATAGCATTCATTATCACACAGTCACTATCTTACCAAACAGATTTAAAGTGATAAGAAGAGGATGCAGGCTAAGCCTTGGGAAGGAAGATTTTTAGCATACTGTTTGAACTGGTAAAACAGCATTTTTAACTACTTAGTACAATCTTTCCTTTCTGTTTTACCAGGCAAGAATTGCACACGGGGCTGGGAGGATATTTCACTGTCCTCTTTCATCACTTTGGTATCTGCCCATTAGGAGCTGGATTGAAATCAGTTCACTTCATGGACAGACTTGATTACTCTTTGATTGTATTTATGATCTTGAATCATTAGAAGAAATCATTGAAAGAAACATTCTGAGTGCGGACCTGGCCTCTGGATCCATGCAATCTGGGCTGGAACTGTGCTTATTTTGAATGTAAGACATGATGCCTTCTCATCATTCAGAGAGGGTGGCTATTCAGTGGCCAGTGGATCAGCCCCTCACTCCCAGGTTGAATTTAAGTCACTGGCAGCAGCAAAAGAAATCTATAGCCAGCCCTCCAATGCTTCCAGATTCCAGTTAATTTTTGATTCGCTTCAGAAATTATGAATTCACACAATACATAGATCAGAAGACAAAAGCAATCCCAGAAAGTGAAGACAGATCATGGAGAGCTCTGCTAACTTAAAACAATATAGTGAAGTTGTTAGTTGTCTGATTATTGTCATCCAATGCCTAACAAACCTTTTCAATGTGATCTTGTCATTCACAGGTTGGAGTCACTTCAATGTGGATGTACAAATACCACTCCCAAAAAGTACTGGCAATCTTTTAATTAGGAGGTTGGGTGTTTTTCCTCTCTCTCTCTTTCCCTCCCACCATCACTCTTCCCCCCCACCCCCCAAAAAAAAAGAACATATTTGGTGGGGGGTTTTTTGTGTCTGTGGTTTTGTTGTTTAATTTTTATTTTTATTTGAGAGTGCTTCTAGTACTGCTTGCTTCTGTAGGTTCTTTCTAATTTTAGGCCACTTAAAATGTCTGAACAATCCTTTGGAATTTTTTTTTGAGTTTTCTAAAGAAAATCTGTTCATTATAAACATCAGTAGCTCCAGTAAAAATGGAACCTGTGTGCTAGTACTTATGTGCTTCCTTCTGCTTCTGTTACATTTATTTTTATGTGTGTGAGATTATTTGTTCACCTAGGATTTTGTGATAACAACCTGATAAATAGAAGAGAGTGATTAATTTATGTTGTTAAACTATCAGAGCTTCAAGTGCTACAAAATTGCAATATAAATATTGCATATCAAAATAGTAAGAAATTAAGACTTTAAAGAAACAAAAAACCAAAAAAACCCAAAACCAAGCACCACCAACAAAAAAAAAAAAAACAAAAAAAAAAAAAAAAAAAAAAAAAAAAAGAAACAGAAAAACCTAATAAAGTGGGCTTCGAATGTACGCATTTTAGTCCAATTTGTACCCAACAGTAATGTGGACATAAAAGGGCTCAACCGCCTAAAATGCAAGTCCAGGCTGTGCTGCAGATTCCTGTGCTGCCTTACATCACCATTAGCAACTGCATTTTTAAAGCAGTTGCTGCTGTGCAATGTTTCTGTGTTTGTATGGCCTAATAAGAAAGGAGCAGTCAAACCAGGACTGCTCCAGGGACCTTAGTGCTTCAGTTGTTTGGCTGCAACGGGCCAAGCAAGGCACCCAGCCTGTTGGAGATC
This sequence comes from Eubucco bourcierii, assembly GCA_013396675.1. NCBI lineage: Eukaryota > Metazoa > Chordata > Aves > Piciformes > Ramphastidae > Eubucco > Eubucco bourcierii. Next base: position 59,963 of record VWZE01008118.1, read on the forward strand.
AAATGGAGTCTCCCTTTGACACATACATTTATGATGACAGGAGCTGTATATGTACAACCTGGCTGAGTATGTGACTGTGTTAAGTGCAACATCTGATAATTCCTTCCAACTGTAGTGAACTATCCCAACAGTTATTATTGTGTGGCTAATACAAACACAGGACTATAGATATTTAATTCACTTCTTCATGATTTTTTGGTTTATAGATGTGATTTCACCCAAAAGAAATCTGATGTTGGTTTGGAATTTAACTGTAACCTGCAGTATTTAATGTTCTGAGAGTATCATCCCTTTGCAAGCCAGGAGAAAAAAAATCCCATAGTTGGATTTGAACCTATTGATTGTAAACAGCATGACTGCAGCACCATGACATTTCTGCTCCTAAATTGTACTGCAGCCCATACATGGATTAAGGGCCCAATTGCTGTACCTAAAAGGTACCTCTTGAATGATCAGCATTCAGCTTTTCTTTGTTGTTCAGACACAACTAAAGATCTTGACAATTCAGGACAGATGCATGCACTTACCCCTTCTATATTCTTGTCATATAGCTGGAGGGTGCAACTCAGATGGCATTAGGGTGGAAGATGTTCTGCAGCCTGCTTAGAGCCGCTTTGGTAGGAAAGGGTAGATGGTGCAGGCTACCAGACCAGGTTCAGAAGGAGAATGGCTGTTAGTATGAGACAGCACTTTAGGAAAAGTACTTAAGACTGAACACACAAAAAAAAAAAAAACCCAAAACAAAGGGACAAATAGTGTGAACTTCCCAGCAGGATTGTTGCCAGACTGCTTTGGCTCTTCCTTGTGGAATCATCTTAGATGTACCACTGAAGTGTAAAGGTGTTGAACCGAAATGCCACTTCTCCATGGGTACCTGCTCTCCTGTAGTGTGACAGCAGTTGCTCCTGGATGCCCTTTTTTGGTGGTGGAAAACAGCCTTTGTTCAAAAGGGAAACCAAGGTGCCCTGGAAATAACACTCTCAATACTTTGGAAAATGATAGAAAATATAATTAGCCGTGGTTCTGCTAGGATTCAGTCAAGGCTTTCACAGCAAGAAAGGATGGAAATATTCTTGACTCATTTCTTTTCAGTCACTGCCTTTCTCCATTCTGTGTCTGCATGGGCTGCTGGACTTTCACCACTGTGCACTGCCACAATGGTTTCTTCCCTAGAAACCTGAAAGATCCTCCACTTGACTACAAACTAGACTGGGATGGACAAAAGCAGTACTCAAATAGCAAGTTTGTAGCTGGTAGCAGAGCAAAAGCCCATGGCTATGACTAGTGGTGCTGGTTTGTCCCACCAGATGCAGGACTTCATAACAAAATCAGAATCTAGAGATGTGATGTGGTGTGTGATATTTAAAATGAATGTTCTAGTTTTAGTAAATATCCAGAATGACAGGGAAGACATAATTTGGATTTGAATTTAAACAGAACAATAATGATTTGAGGAATTTTTTTTTTTTTTTCTAAAGTAAGAAGTAAGGGGCAAGAAAACTGGGGGAAATGTCTGTGGACAGTAGTGTGAAGGACAAAAACTGCAACATGCACAGATAGTGCCTGGCTTACAATATCTACAGGGTACAAAGACCCTGTTTTTCCAAGTTGATTTGAGGCTGCTGAATAACTTTAATCTAGACATTTGCATTCTGTGGCTTCAGTGTTTTTGACCTACCGCTTAGAACCACTGAAACTGGATTTGTGAGTGAACAAAGGTCCCAAACAGGCAGTTAAACAGCACATGATTGCAGCTCCAGTTGTTTTGTAGTGTGACTTGCAATTGCTTTTTCACTTAATATTCCTTCAGGCAAGCAGACTTTTTAATTCCTGTGCATTTCACGGGAAGATTTGCAGGTCTGCACTTAATGTTTTCCTTCCTCTGATTATTGTTAAGAAATACCAGGTACATGAACTTGAATTCTCTGCCTGGAGATATTTTGTTTGCTTAACAGATGATCAGCTCACACAGTGTAATTCTGAACAAAACTTTCTGTAACTTCAGATTGTATTTCCTATGTTCCTTTAAAGTTAGGTTTTGCAGCATTCAGAGATCTGTGCATTACACAGGAAATGATTTATCATGCCACAATATTCTTCATTAGTGTGGAAGGAGTGAGATGAATTTCTTGGACAAAGACTCTTTTAAGGTTAAATTTTAAGCTTGGTTTTTAGAAAGCCACATCAGTCGTGGTCTAATTGCACTATTTCAGCAGACCTGACAGTTAAAGTATGTGATAATTCTACCACTTCAGACAGCCACTATTTCAAGGACTCTCCTAGAAACTAAATTAAGGATCATCTAGATAGAAATAAGAAGTGTTGAAGCATTGTTGTCTTGTTGGTTTTATTCTTTTTAAAAAGAAATTAATTAATCTAAAAGGAAAATAATTGTAATTTGTTTACATGGGAATTTGAGGTACACTGGCATTGATATTATGCATATGACCAGTCAACCAGAAAGTTGTCACCAGAATTTCAAATCTTCTTCGTTCTACTGACATAAATTTCTTGGTAAGAAGACAGCCACATTTGGTTTTGATGCTTATAACTGCATATTGGGAGAAATGTCCCATGAATTAATCTTAATAAATGTCACTCTCAAAAGACAACTAGCTTCAACTTTTCACATGAAAATGTTGGAAGTGGAGGTACCAGGGGGCTCTCTACCTGGAAAGCAAGTTATGAGTGGCTTACTTAGAATGGTTGGGCAAACAAAGCAGAACACGCAGCAACTATTCCCTTGCTCCTTCAAAGATTAGCACTGATAACAATAAAGTGAAATAAAATAATATAATCCAAGACAGCACATTTCTTGGGTTGGTTTTCAGCCAAGTCATATGTCAGTGAGGGTAGATCTCTGCCTCCCAAAGGCATTGCCTTCACTCCGCCTCACTAAAAAGCGAGTCCCGTGGCTATTCACTGGGGGGAGGAAAATATGAACTAGTTGTGTGCTGGAACAGGGTCTTACCATAATATCTATTTGTTTATTTCTCTTTTATAGCAATGCAGTTAAGAAATGTGTGCTTATTTTGATTGTAAAACCAACCTTCTATTTATATTCCTATTTCTTATATGGCGTCGTAGAATTATGATGCATTTTACACATGCAGGCATTGTCCTTGCATGAAGAGCTTGAAATGTAAAAAGAAAATAAGCCAAAGCAAATAAACACAAGGTAAAACAGAGGACAACAACATAGGAGAGAGGAAGCAAGAGAATTGGTTTTTTTGTTGGTGAGGTAAGATTTAGAGGGATTTTGAAGACAGCCTGGAGGATGAAGACAGACATTCAATTGCAGGGGCCCAAATAGATTGGGAAAATAGTGAAGCAAAACAATAAAGCAAAAAAGAGTAAGAAGAGCAGAGAACTCAGGACAAATAGAAAATAAAACCAAATGCAGGCAGTTTCAAATGTATTTCGTTTTAAGGACCATTTCATACAACAGAACTTAGTATTTATGTAGGCTGTGGAAGAAAGATGTGAACACTGACTTGACAGAGTTAGGGAGCTGGTCTCAGCAACAGTAACCTTTTGAACTTAACTGCTGGACATGAATAATGGAAGGCAGCAAATACTGAAACTGTTTGGGCCATCTAGGGGAATGTTGGCTGACTGCACCAAGAGACCGGACTCCAGTGCCTGCTCACTTGGCCTCAGCCAGTGTGGTGGTGGATACAATGCATTTCTCCCTTGTGCTTCAGTTCTCCAGCTGCTCCTTTAAAGCAGTGTCATTGTGGAAAACAGTACAGTGGAAAGGGCCAAATAACCACATGAATAGGTATGTTCATACCTGAGACTCATGTAATCAGACTCTGCACAAGAGCCAAATGGGACAGATTCTGATGTGCAGTCCCATATTCTATGCTTCTGGTTCTGCACAGTGGGGTTGCAAGTGGCAACCTGGCAAGTTGCAAGTTCGTTGGCAGAGTCACAAGTATGAAGGATGCAGCCTAGCTTCACCGAAACTTTCTTTAATAGTCTCTTTAATTTGTTGAGAGATGATTACAGCTAATGACACTCAAATTAAAAAAAAAAAAATTAAAAAAACATTGCAAAAACATCAAGGAATGCAAAAGCTCTGAGCAGCTGTATTGCACTTTGGGTAAGAAGTGGAAGATATGGGAGAGCACTGTCATTCAGGGGTCCTCATAGGCTTGCCTGGGATCACTTTAAAAACAGTCTCCTTTTTGGGCACTTTGTTTTACATTTCCTCCTGCAATAGATAATTTTCATTTTTTCACTGTGAATGAGTGAATGGAAAATTTTTCTTTACAGAGGAGCAGCTGAAGCTGTACACCATCTTGTTTTGATTGTAGCTTTTCACACAACCTTACGTGACATTCTCATAAACTGTCTCGAGAAATATGGTAAGTTCATCTGCGCCACAAGAGGAATATACAATGGCTGAAAAGTTCTGCTTAAATCAATGTAAAGTTCTGTAGAATGCCAAGAAATGCAGAACATTTTTTGTCATTAAAAGGTTCTTATGAAGCCACAGCTTTATTAATAGTCTTATGTTAGAAGTAAGGGAAAGATCAAGAAAGACGTAGTTTCATTATTTATGGGGAAATAAGCAACTGATGGACACAACAGGAGAAAGACTGAAACATTCAGTGCTTTTCTTTGTCCCCAATATTTAAAAAAAACCACCTAGCTATGACAATAAATTATTGACTATGTAAAAAAGGAAATCTAGATACAGTGAAGAGGGAAATAATAGATTTTAAAAAAAATATATCAAAGCAATTGTTGATAATTTCAGGCCCCTAGGTTTGCAAGGAACAGTCAACATGCATATGTCAATGCTCACACGATGTTACATCTGTCAGTCTTCCTTTCTTGACAGGCTTATCAGCTTAGAGGATAAGGGGAAGCTGTAGACATAGTGTATTATAGCTTGTTTTTTAGAATAAATGTTGGTACAGTATCATGTGATTGACAATTCAGGGAAACATTATTAGAATGAACTTACACAGAAGGTTGAAAATCTGCATTCATAGAAGTTACCAGTGGTTTCCTCTCAAATCGAGTGGCAAAACTGGTTCTAGTCCTCACTACATTCATCAGCACTGAACGACGAGGTAGAGAGGAAATCTATAGAGACACGATGGATGGGAAGGATTAAGATACCTTGTGTAAGACAAGATCAAACTGGTAAACAGATGCAGCAGTACAAAACAGTAAAAGGAAGTTCAATGAAGAGGACAAAGTAGTATGCTTTGGGAGTAAAAGCTATTTGACAAACACGTGACAGCAAGAAGCAGCAGAATTGACAAGTGGGTAATTGCAAGAAGGTATTAATACTGTTGTGTTTTATTCTTGGACATGAGGAAACCTACATTGAGGGACCATGTGACACTTAGGTACTACATTTCAAATGAGGATAACTGAAGAAAATTCAGAGAGCAACTACAAGAATGCTAAAGCTTTAGAAAAAATTATCAAGGGTGTAACTGATAAGAATGCTTTCTAGTACAGATGATATATGGAGTGTGAAGACATACTAAGAGTAATGCTATGTTGATACCAGGAGATCATCCTGCAAAATAAAATAGTAATCAGATCTTTTCCAATCCTGTTGAGCACAGGGCAAGTACTAGTGCATTCCGTTTGAGTCAGAAAGATTCAGTTACATAGCAAGGACTAGTTTTAGTATTTACTGTCTTGTTTGTTCTCACAATAGTGTGGACTCGAGTGGGTTATGGGGAGGCTGTAGAATTGCTATTGTTAAGGAAATAAAGAGGAATCTGTCATTCATGTTTGAATTACTGTTAAACCTGTTTCAGGGTAAGAGAACAAACTGGAGGCAGACATGCCTGAGGTGTGATGAACATCTGAATCACCTGGAGGTACCTCTTCACAGATACTAGAGAGGCAGTATTATGCAGCACATAGGCTCCAATTTAGCTTCTCCAGAGTTTACTAGAAATATATTTTTGGGCATACGACTCTTGCATGTTGTCATGATCTTTGCGTTGCTATTGCTCTCTTTGGTTCAGTTCCTCATTCCACAGTTCTCATTTGTGAGGACTGGCTGGCATGTGCTCTATTGGCCTTTGTGTGGATCTGCTAAGGGCATGACACCGACTTTGGCTCAAAAGCAAAGGCAGCTGAAGGAGGACTCACTTTCATCTTTTCACCTTGTCCTTCACTACAGCTAGTATCAAGGTCAAAAGTAAGATTTTTTGGAGGGGGAATAAACTGGTATTATTTGGGAATGTTTGTTATTTACTTGTGTTTAGCTTTGGGAAGCACAGGAAAAGATCCTTGTACGTAGAATTTTCTGACATAAGCATCACTGTCAGAAGTGTAACAGAATCATATAATCATAGAACGGTAAGGTTGGAAGTGACCTCAAAGATCATCTAGTTCCAATCCCCTGCCATAGGCAGGGACACCTCCCACTAGTAAAGGTCACTCAAGGCCTCATCCATCCTGGCCTTGAACATCTGCAGGGAGGGAGCCTCCACAGCCTCCCTGGGCAACCTGTTCCAGTGTCTCACCACCCTCACTCTAAAGAACTTCCTCCTAACATCCAGTTTAAATCTATCCACTTCCAATTTAAACCCATAAAACATAAAACATGGAATCCTATTCTTTACCTACTGGCTTATGTCATTAAAATCCTTATAACAGCTTGTTCTCACCAAAGACTTTGTCTGACTGTATAGGAAGGCATCTGTATTTCCAACATCTAATGTTCTGTCCTTGCTGGTGTCTAGTGCAGTCTCAAGTTAACAGAGTGCTTTCATTGTATACGAAAGGAAACAGCACAGGAAAATGCAGTGAAGAATCTGTCGGTTGATTGTTAACCATCTTGTTATGCAGACATAAATGCCCAGGGTACTTTGAATCTCTCCTTTCTGTGTAGATCTAGATCTGGTGTCCTGTCTCTAGTTCCCTTAGAAGCCACTCTGAGAGCTGCAGTGCCTCTGGTAGTCCTGGCTCCCCTTCGAGCACTGACCTGCCCACAGGCTCAGGAGACTTGCCGACTGCGTGAGTGAAGAAGTTTTGCACAGTATTTCTAGGCCTCCTATTTTTACTGAGAAGGGAAGCCATGGGAGGTTCCACAGCCCTACCAACAAGCCAGTAGACTCCTTGATACAGTTGACCACTGCCTAGAGGTCGGAGAGGACTCATTCGCGCCTAGTTACCGGAGGGCAAATGTGACACCTCTTTAGTCCTCCTCCTCTGTAGTTTTTTAGTAAAGGCCCTCAATAGACCCCCCACCAAGTGACTTCGAGCCAAAATCACCTTCCCTTTGCTCTCTCGAGTGGGAGCTGGTTTATTACTGAGGGTGATTACATTTCAGTGGGAGAGCACTTAAGCTAATTGCTCGGTATTGTTAGTCATGTGCCAACATTCCCTTGGAGTTTTACTTCAAAGGCCTATGTCGCAATCAAACTAACTTGCTGTTTGACATAGGTATACCCAGAGTTCATCAGCTGCAAGGGAATGATTGCATTGTGTGGACAGCGCACAGATTGTCAAGGGAGCAGGTAACTGCGGGTAATGGTGCTGAGAAGCCTTTTCCCTGCAGCCGGTGGTGTGTCGAAAGGCCGTCAAAGATGTACCTTCTCATCGCCAAAATTTACTTTAGTTCAATTTCACATCTTGATAAATGCAGTGGGGATGTTTATATCCAGTTCACTTGTTCAGCTTTACAGAAGCCTTACAGAAGCAGTGAACTTTCGGCTCTTTCATTTGACAGAATTCCCAGTCTAGTATAAAAAGAAAAAATATTTGCAAACCCGAGTCTTATAGCTATTTACAACACACGCTGTGCCTTTTTGCTGGGAAATATTGTGACACCTATCAACAAAGGTTAGTGCAGACAATTTCTTGGGAAAGCATGCGAAGAGAATGAAATTCACAGCTGGTCTGTGGATGGGGTTTGGGTGGAATAGGCTCTTTTTAGAGAGACCATAGTGCATGAGTCTTTGTAGATAAAACAATGACAAAATAATGCAAAACTTGTGTTTTCCTGATCCTCCCCCCACATTGGTGTTGGTTGGTTTTTTGGGGTTTTTTTTAACACTGAATTTATTGTGGTGTGGGTTTTTTCGTTTGTTTGTTTGTTGGTTTGGGCTTCCTTCCTCTCTCTCTTTCGTTTCTTCCTTCCTTCCTTCCTTCCTTCCTTCCTTCCTTCCTTCCTTCNCTTTCTTTCTTTCTTTCTTTCTTTCTTTCTTTCTTTCTTTCTTTCTTTCTTTCTTTCTTTCTTTCTTTCTTTCTTTCTTTCTTTCTTTCTTTCTTTCTTTCTTTCTTTCTTTCTTTCTTTCTTTCTTTCTTTCTTTCTTTCTTTCTTTCTTTCTTTCTTTCTTTCTTTCTTTCTTTCTTTCTTTCTTTCTTTCTTTCTTTCTTTCTTTCTTTCTTTCTTTCTTTCTTTCTTTCTTTCTTTCTTTCTTTCTTTCTTTCTTTCTTTCTTTCTTTCTTTCTTTCTTTCTTTCTTTCTTTCTTTCTTTCTTTCTTTCTTTCTTTCTTTCTTTCTTTCTTTCTTTCTTTCTTTCTTTCTTTCTTTCTTTCTTTCTTTCTTTCTTTCTTTCTTTCTTTCTTTCTTTCTTTCTTTCTTTCTTTCTTTCTTTCTTTCTTTCTTTCTTTCTTTCTTTCTTTCTTTCTTTCTTTCTTTCTTTCTTTCTTTCTTTCTTTCTTTCTTTCTTTCTTTCTTTCTTTCTTTCTTTCTTTCTTTCTTTCTTTCTTTCTTTCTTTCTTTCTTTCTTTCTTTCTTTCTTTCTTTCTTTCTTTCTTTCTTTCTTTCTTTCTTTCTTTCTTTCTTTCTTTCTTTCTTTCTTTCTTTTTCTTTCTTTCTCTTTCTTTCTTTCTTTCTTTCTTTCTTTCTTTCTTTCTTTCTTTCTTTCTTTCTTTCTTTCTTTCTTTCCTTCTTTTCTTTCTTTTCTTTCTTTCTTTCCTTTTTCTAAAGCATAGATTTCATGTAGAACATGCATTACAAATATATTTGGCAAGTTCAACATACAGTTTTGTATGCAAATGCACATGTTTCAGCTTCTTTTATTGATGACTCCGTCTTCCACCCAGGTATAAACCTGAACTTACAAACAGATCAAGGAGCCTTTTTTTCTGGCTTATGTAATTGTTTTGCCCAGTTTTACAGGGAAACTCTTCAGCGTGCAGCTATTCTGCACAGCAGCTTAAAACACTAGAGCCAAATGAAATTATGGTTGCAGTTTTCAGCAGACAGGCTGTAATTATCCAGTTTGGAATTTGACCAGAGTGAAATAGAAGCTTGCCTACCAATAAACATACTTGAAGTAACATGTTTTTGATGTTTTTAAACAAAGAAGCTTGTTTGGATGGCAAAAGTGCAAGTCGGGAGTCATAAAATATGTGCTGCTGTGGGCATACATTTAGTAGCTTTAGCATGAACTCTTCCTTCTGTTCTTTTCATCAAGAAGGAACAATTGTATGGGATCTTACCATCACTTTCCGTCTTAATTTTTATCTTCTATTGCCTTGGGAATTATGACAGGCTTGGCAGGAGTACCTTGGTCTGTTCTAGGTTCTGTTGTTCAGTGCCCACTGGATTCTCACCTGTAATTCGAGAACAGCCTTGCATATGTGGGGCAAAATTCACTACTGTGGCAAGGACAATTGTGTGAGCACTTGTCTGGAGTAACTCCACCCTGTGGAATTATTTATAATTTTTAGCAGTTATTTAATGTTACAAATAGTTGTTGGGTTGGTGTGTTTTTTTTGTTTGGTTGGTTTGGTTTGGTTTGCTTTTATTTTCAACAGAGTATTTTCCCATGGCAAGTTCCTCTGTGGCGGCTGAGAGCTGCCCCATGCAGACAACCTCCTTGCTGAGGATTTTTACATTGCTCATCAGATCTGTGCAGAAACCAGTAGGAAGAGTTAACTGCCATAAGGGTTGGTGACTTCAATGTAACAAGCCAAAGCAATGTTTCAGTTATGAAAAAGCCATGTGAAAGTTGGGGTTTATTTTCTTGTTGAAGTTTTCCCTATGATTTTCACACTATGACGCTTCACATGATTTTTGGAACTTGCAGATTTTCTTATCCATTGTTTTCTCCACCAGTTCTGGAAGAAATGGAGAGAACTTTAGCAATGCATGAGATGAATCAACATACATGTGTATACTTGAAGTGAGGCAGAACATAAATGATTGATTTGCTCAGAGCTGACCTCAATTACTGCTCTGCTGCAAGGGATACACTCAGGCTAATTTTGCCATGTTTCATGACATGTGAAAGTGGCAATATGGACAGATGAAGTGCCACCATGACATGCAAAGCTGAGTAACTGATGGAAAAATACAAAGGAGTGAAGAGCATGTAGTAACATCTCAGGCTCAACTTCTCGATATGCTTCAGAAAGCCTCTGAAACCCAGTAAGGCTGAAATAGCTTTATCCAGATTAATTAAGATTTTATGACAAAACCCAAATGCTTATCCAGACTATCAGAATCAGTTGCAAACTTTAGTAAGGTAGAAGTCTCTTCTTCAAAGAGGATCTTTACTGATGCCATTCTCAACCATGAACTCCCAGGAGGTAGGCTCAGGAGACCTCAGGAGACAGGCAGCAGCTTTCAATCACGCCCTATGCTGCAGTCAGGAACAGCACAGAAGCTCTTTCTGATGCTACATCCACATTGATAGGATTTTTTTTTTTTTTCAAATGACCTAGAGAAAAGCATAAATTCTAGCCACAGGCTCTATGTAAATGAGTCAAAAACATTCCTAGCTAGACGGAGCAGATTTATAACTTTTGTGAAGCAGAATCAAAACAAGCTTGTGATGTTTGAGACACACAGCTGAAAATGAACTTAAAGTTTTGTAGTGACCCTAAAAACCTGCCACACATCATTTCACACACGAAATACTAGACATGTAACATTTTCCCTTTGAATTGCTTAATTTTTTCCTACTATCTAAAAAAGTAGCTATGTTTTTGTTAAGGACAAAAATATGTTATGGCTTTAGCACTCAGATCAGCACACTGCCATTCTTTCTTTCATTGCTTCCAACCTAGTCCTCCTAATATTTCTGCCTTTTTTTTTTTTTTTTTTTATTGGAATATTATGTAAGTTTGGATTGTGGGTTTGGTTATCATGGTAGACCTCTAAAAGTATATCACTGGGTACAAGTTGGCTTCAGACATACTGAGGTAACATTGTGCTTCTAAATTTTAAATTTAATGACTCAGATCCAGATGCTCCATTCTGCTATTTAAAGAAACTACATTGTTAGTGTTTGCTGTCCAAGTGAGGACCAGAGTAGGTCACTGAAGTATTGACAAATGTGTCATGGCATTAGCCCATTGGATCTGCTGGTGAGTATTCAACACAGCACTGACATCATGCCAGCTTTAAAATGAAAGTGCTGGCTGGAGTGAAGTATCTTGGGGCTTCCAATTTCCATTTTGGAGTGTTGCTTTTTTCCACTGGGCTAGCTGCAGGCTTTGTGGGGGGTCATTTTATCACAGGCTTTTGCTGCTGCTTCTGTTTTTACTGTGTTTTTCTGTGAAATACCTAAGGTAATTGTACCCAGTATTATTTACACGAAACTCCTTATCTCAGCCCAGGGCTTTTTGTGCTACTTTCCCTCCTGATCTGTGTCTGGGGTCCTTGCTTGTTAGGGCAGACTATGTTAAACCAGCACAAAAAGTAAGACTGGGTTCTGCACAGCAGACCACTAATTTACACTGCCACATATCCAACCATGCTCTTGGGCTGTGTGACAATGGTTAACCACCCTGTCTGGTATTAATTCTCTTTATATTTATGGCACAACTGCATCTCCCATTTGCTTAGTGCAGTAAGATAGCAACAGACTATCCATTATAAAGGAACACAGAGTACGCAGGGCTCAGCTGCTGGTTCAACTATTCCAATCACAAAAAGTGATGCTAATTTAGCTAGGTGATAAATACATTAATTGAGAATGTTTATGAAGATTTGTTTGTGCAGATGGCCAAAGACAATAAGAGAATGATATTTTCTTACTACATGAGGAGCTCATGTTCATCAACATGCTAGTGTGGCAGGTATTTGCACTGTTTACTTCTAGCATGTACATTTGGATCTGTAAGTTAAAGGAATAGGCCTAGGCCTGATTCTATTTCATTTAACTTAGGCACTTAACCAAGCTGGGTAAATAAAAAAGCAGAGGTGTCCTATTTCCTTTAAGTAGTCGAAGCATGGTGGTGGGGAGAGAGAGGAGAGGTCAGGGAGGAGAGAGAGAAACACTTCTGATAAAAAAGCTTTGGTTCTCTGCAATGCAAGTTGCTTTCTGGAGATTAGAAACCTAATTCTCCATTGATCAGGGTGATTCAGTCAAGTGCCTGACGTCATGTGGGAATGTACCTACAACACCCCTTGGAGTAGTCCATCTCTGTCCAGTGACCAACTATATGGAGAACGGTCTCCTAACTTAACTCATCTAAACTATGATGATTAAAGTAAGTTGAATGAATAGCCTTCTCCAGGCCAGAACCAGTAAGAGCAAAATTGCTTTGAGAGTTATTTTTATCTCTAGGATATGTATTTGTATTTCAACAATAAGAAAATATGACAGACTTTGGTTTAGTATAACTGTATGGTGCTAATTCTGTGCTTTTACTAGAAGTAAGTTCATACAGCTCTGGAGGTGTGTTTGTGAAAAGGGCACTCTTAAACCACATGTATAATTTAGGTTTATGTTCTCATGTTGGTTTTCCCACTGCAAACCAGTGTGTCCAGAAGAATACGTGGAGATGTAGGAAATGCTACTTCTACTACTTCAGAATTGCCTCCATAGCAGGCCTACTGGAACGAGAGGTTTGATGAAGTTCCATACTTCTGATTGTCCTCTTGGATATTTATTTCCAAGGTATATCTAATTGCAAAACATTATTAGGTGCAGTAGAATCTGAAACAGGCCACAGAGTTCCCAACAGATAAAATACTTTTATAGAAAGGACACTTGCAGTTCTGCAGGGTTTAAAATCCAGCAAAGTCTAGATAATTTTGTAATTTTATTATGCCCTTAAGTAGATATACTCAGAGATATACTCAGTGTGATTATAACAGTTCTATGTCCTCCATTGTAACATATTTTTAGGATAAATCATCCATAAATTAACACCCCCCCCCCCCCCCACCCAACANAGCATCTCGGGTGGTCTAGCTTCTGGCTCCTCTTTGCCAATTAATCTTCACTAACCACTTTTCTTCTTACCCCCCTGCCTGATCCTCCTCATTCACCTTGCGTGTAAGGCAAACCTTGGGGTAAGGTACAGGGGTGAGGAGAAGGTGGAAGGGTGGTTGGGAGCCCCTCCTGGGGTCTCTGATTTCTGGGAGGGGAGTTGTGTTTCTGTATTACCTTTAACTTGTATATTTCTGTAACTATTCCTGTCTATAGTGTAAATATCTGCTTGTATATTGTACAAAGCTGTAAATATAGAGCTTCAGTCCTTAACTTCCAGCCGGCTGAGTTCTAGTCTGGGTCATTTTACAAAGGGGGTGGGGTGTAGTTAACTACACTCATAAAAGCTCAATCAATCACCTGTGCAACATAGTATGTCTCCTACTCTAACCTGTTTTGAAAGGTTTCAGAAACTCAGATAGGACATATCTGCACTCCTAATTCCATTTTCTCACTAAATGACATTTTATTCCCTTTTTTGTCTCATGGATTTTCTATGAGATAAAATTTAATGAATTTCAAATAAAAGCCCATTATCAATTAAAATTGGGGAAAGTAGTGAGATTATAATGTGATTTATAAATATTCGGTTACTTCTTATTTTTCAGTACTCAGAGGAAAGATACTTCTAATTTATTACACTCTACCTGATGGTCACAAGGCCAAATTTGGTCTGTGGGATGCTTTCATCAACTATTCTTTTTAATGCCATGTTGCATCTTTTCACTCTTATTTTTTTTTTCAGAATTTGGAACAAACACCAGCCCATATTACATAGATTGTACTCAAGTTATGAATATTATTCTTCCTGGAGACAAAATAAACTACAATACAGCTAAAAGAGATTGGAAATTCTGAGCATGAGATTTCACTGTTACTCATGTGATGATCTGAATCTGAAGGTGGAGGAAATACAAGCCAGGACTAGGCAAAAGCTGAGTGCAGACTGAGTCAAAAGTAAAATGGATTAGGATTAGAGTTTGTTTTGACAGTTTTTCAAGTAAGATTTGGGTCTAATAGAGAATGAAGGAACCCTGACTTTCTGTTCTTTGTGCTTTCTTGTCTAAGAAAGTATTAGCATACAAGGCTTCCTCACGAGCAAAAGCTGGTTAAAAAAAAAAAAAAAGTCAGAAGTAATTCAGAAAGTTTTTCTGGTATTCTTTGTTGGCTAGTGATTAGCAATGTGTCAGGGATGGAGGAGGAAGCGTTTTGTGACCATGCTGAAGAGAACCAAAACCACTGCAGTCCAAGGCAAACCACATCCAGTACTATGCAGGCTGATGCTGATTTAACATCCTTTACTGTACCTAACATTGTTCACAATCATATTGAAGTATGATAGCATCAAGAATGCACAGACATCTGCAACCTAATTTCTCTAAATCACTTTACAGATCTGTTCTTATTAGATATCTTTTTTCCCCCTCAGCAGTAATTGGATGGATGTTTTAATAATTTCAGTGTGTTCTATGTTCCAGTTAATAAAAGTCTCATAAAGGTATGATCTCGAGGTGTCAGTGCTTATGAGAGGTACAGGTCTAGCTGTTCTAAAAATGAAGCCTTTTATTATCTCTTGGAAAGGACAGCAGAAAACTGTAGTGTTTTGATTTACCAAAGTACACAGACTCTGATCTAAAAAAGTTCACATTCATTCTCCCATGAAGCTCTTTTAACTGACCTCCAGCTGCCAAATATGTGGAGGATTCTTTTTAATTTGGACACCTGTCAAAAGTAAATGGCTTGAGACTATTCTTTTACTTCACATAAACTACTAAGAACCTCCTCGAATTCGTGCAATAATGAATGACCTGGAAGAGAGTAGCATGTCACAGCACATGCTGTCAAACCCCATCACAGGAAAACTGAGGAAGTAATAGCAAGCGAATTTCAGATGCTCACAAATCACACACAAAAATTATAAGGAAAAAAAAACAAAGGAAAAATGTCATACACTGAACCACATCACATTTTATATGATGACTTCTTTTTGAATGTTACAGAAGAGTGAGAATTATGTTCTTGCTGTATGGCCTTCTTTGCAATGAATGGATTTGTAATTGCAGAAATAAACAAAAGCCAATCCACTAGGCATTCAATTGAAGGAAGTACATCAGATCTAAGCAACCAACAGTCTAATAACCTTTTTCCAATCAAGATCACAAAGAATTGCAGACTCTTATCAAAACTATGCTCACAAGCTCCTATGAAGACAGATTTCAAACTGAAGTAATGCTTAAACCAAAACACCTCAGTAAGAATTGTTATTAACACTACTTCTTATCATTGGTATTGTTTTCTAGGTGAATCCTGCAGTGTAAATCCACCTCTCAAAGAAAGCCTGATGCTTATTACGTAAAGCAAAAAAGACAATGGACTAATTGTATTGCTAAGAATCTCTACATTGAGCATGCAGTGTTTGAAGCACATAATTGTTTGCTTGTTGTTTGTGTTAGCTAGACTGTATGAAACACAGAGTACATGCAGCTACTATATTCTAGGCAGTGTTCAATACAGTGAATAATCGTACCACACAGACAGTCATGGGAAGCCTTCTCTTCAATCCCAGAGTGAGGAGTTTTCCCAGATAGCACATCCTTTGGCAAACATCTCCACATGCTGATCACCAGCAGCAGCGTGAGAGAAGGTTTGCAGGCAAAGGCTATGGAACCAAGACAACAGCAGTCATAGGCTGGTAGTCAGGAGAGATGTGCAGGTGCCTTGAACCATGTGGAAACTTGTTGCCTTTCGCTGATTAACATGGTAAGCTGCTCACCTCTCCAGTATCTTTGGTTCTTACTTTCCCCCCACTCCATTCTTCTTTCCTTGATAGTTATACATCCTATGCTGCCCTTCCTTTCCTAGTGTCAGCTAGGAGTTGGAATGCGTATTCCCCATTTCTGTCCCGGTTCCTACTTTTGTCTGTGACTGACTGCTGTGCCCAGACCTTCCCTGGGCTTCACATTTCAGATTAATTTAAGAATTATAGGTTCTTCCTATTTATTTCTGTTTGTCTTTCTGTACTCTTTATGTCTTCCATCTTTTATCGCAAAGGAAGAACTACATTGAAGACATAAAATGTTATGCTTTGGCATTAAATCATTCACAAAAGGTCTTGGTTGCTCTGCATAATCTTCTGATGTTCACAGGATACCTTAAACAAAACTTCCTGGTCCCTCCCATTTCACATTACATCTTCTCACTTCCCAAGCAAACAAATTGTGTTTCCACTGGACAAAGATCCTAAGCGAATAACTTTTTGGCAAGAACAAAGGACAACTTAAAAAGTACAAAATTATGGTAGATGAGGCTGTAAGAAGAAGTAGTTATTCAGGGAAATACAGAAAGCTAGAAAAGAAGACAGAAATATGCAAACAATTGAGCTGCATATTGTAGTTGAATGAGCTCATCTAAATGTAATAGTCTTGAAAAGTCTTAAAAATAAGTTTCTAGAGGTAAATTTTTTACTTGATTCTGAAAACCAAACCCAGTCTTGAAAAGTCTTAAAAACAAGTTTCTAGAGGTAAATTTCTTACTTGATTCTGACCAAGAAACCAAACCCAAAAACTCACAACCAAAAACCTATTTCAAAACAAAAACGACACCCCACCCCCAAACCTAAATGTTGTTTTTTACAAATGTTACTTTTCCACTAAGACTAAAAATAGAAGAACAAACTGTTTCAGGGAATTTCCCCCTGAATTGCACCTTATATTTTTGTATTCTGGTGAAGGCTGTTACGGGAAAAGAAAAAAAAAATTGGAAAAATTTATTCACCTCATGAAGAATTAAATGTATGAACTAAAGAGGAAGATGAGTTGCTACAAATATGTAGCTTCTGAAATGCTCAACTTAAATGCTAATACTACTAACTTCACAAGACCCAGAGCTTCTCATAAGTTGACCCATTCCTACACATATTTGAAATTGCTACTGCAAGAGGTGAATGGAAGAAAGGTCTCAGTAAAATTTGGCACAACCTTTGCTTACCAAGATTGAATTTTACTGCTAAGACATCTGACTTCCATAGCCATGATTTTCCACTGCAGCTACGAATTAGACTGTTGATTACACTCAAGGAAGACCTCCACAGCTGCCAAGAAAGGCAAGTCAGAACCGTGAAATTTGCAAGATTTTTGATTTTTTGCATTGATACAAAATTTTCCCACTTGTAACATCCTGGTAATAAGAAACAATAAACATCAGGCTGAACCAACACTCCTTTTATGTTTTTAAAGGCACAGAGAACCAAGCCTACTGTTTTGTTGAAAAACATATTTACCGACTTGACAATTTTCATTCAGTACTCTTAGATGATGAAGAAGGATTCGGCAAAAAATAAAATTAGACTACCAGTAACTGATTTCATAAACAAGAAATCAAGGTGCAAATATATTGAGAGGTTATTTTTGTCTTCTTTCAGCAATCCATAGAAAAGCAATATGTTTTCTGAGATTTGATTTCCTGACCTACTTTGCAAGACTATAGAAAGCTGTCTGTAGCTGTCTGAATCAGACTCTTTCAGAGAAAACATTTTTCTTGCTGTGTGCAAAAATGTCTAAAGATGATAATGATCTACACACACAAAGATTGATTCAACTCTAATTGATGGCAAAACTTCAGTAATGCAAGATGTGGTCTTTGGCAATTGGTAGAAATGGCTGCAAACAGTAAAGATGTCATAAGCAAAAGGCAGTAAAAGATTTGACAGTGTTAATACAAAACTTGTGTGGGCTATTATCCCATGATGGAACCTGCTACTGTCCCTTGCCTTACAACTACCTAAGAAAGCTGGTGGTTCCAACCTCCATGCCTAACTATTCTTCAATCTGTGATATGATTTCCCCAATGTTACTTCTGAAGGACAGGGACTCACTGTTACTTTTTATTTTACTTAAGAGAAAGTGAACTATAGAGAAGTTGACTAACCTCTCCTTGGGCCCACAGAGAATTTATATTAAGGTAGGTATTTGAAGATAGGTTAGTGCTTTAAACACTAGGTCATGTTTTCTCCTGCTGGACTCTTCTTTGTCACATCTTCCCAACTGCGTGTGTTGAAGAAAGCATTTTATTTTTCCCTGGAGCAGTGCGTTACAGACTATAACTTGAAGAAAGAGTCAAAATAAAAAAATCTACCAATCACACAGTGTAAGAGGCAAAAGTGTTTTAAAAAGAAGACTATCTTTTGAATTTGTGCCTATCACAGTAACCTTAGGTTGCCATAGAGCAACAGTTAGCCATCCAAATGACAGGAACAAAAGATAGCATTGCAAATGCAATTTTCAAGTTGATAGTGTACATTTCAAGTATACCAGTACTCTTCAGTCTTTCCAGTGGTGCTTTCTAGAAAACATCTACCCAAATCAATGTATTCATTCAGCAATCTGTTAAGGTTCAGGGAACATTTGATAGGCTACTGTTGCTTTCTGTTAGAATCAAGCACTGCAAGGATTTAAAAATCTAAAAGCTAAACCGTATGTTCCTCAAGTAAAGTCAATAGAGCTTCACATGTCATCTGTGTCATCATATAAACTCCAATTATAATCTGTTGTCTCATTTGGAAGGTTCCACAGGATATTTTTTATAACCGTTACCACAAAATGTGCAACAATGCACTACAATAGTTTTTTAAAAATTAAAAAAAAAACCCAACTAAAGCAAAATATTAAAGTGCTGCTACAACAGATCAGACCCAAACTATAATTTTTCTTATAAAATGGTAAAGATGTACAGTTCCATTATTTGGCTGTTGCCTTTTTTTTTTTCTTCCTTCTTTTCTTTCTCTAAATAGAAGGCTCCTACTAACAGCCATATATCTCATTCTGGTTTACAAACTGCTGGAAGAAATCAGCCACATTATGGCACCAAAGCAGAATACTTTTGCATGTGGTTCTGTTACATTGATTATCCTCACAGTAAGAACCACATATCAGCATCTAGTACAACTTAAAATGTTCCAAGATTAACAATTAAACATTATTTCCCTCTGCAAGGAGACAAATGAAGGTTAGAAATGCTTCTGCATTTGATCTGCAAGGCATCAATAAATATTTGGGAATGTCCTCAGGTTTTAACCATTTTGATTTATATAACTTTGTGTGCATGTGCACACATGTATATATATAAATATACATATACAAAAAAGATATATCAGATAAGAAATAAAGTATTACTTTGTTTTACTGTCATTTGTAAGAGAGTGTATTTGACAGGCTGAGGGATAAGGTTACAATCTGAAAAAAAATGTGAAGAATAAGAAGGCCAATCACATGCCAGGCTGCATCAAAAGATGCGTTGCTAGCAGATCCAGAAAAGTGATTCCGCCACTATACCCTGCTCTCCCGAGACCTCACTTGGAGTACTGCACCCAGGTCTGGAGCCCTCAATATAGGAAAAAGATCTTTAAGATCACCAAGTCCAACCATTATCTAGCTCTATCAAGTCTGATACTAAACCATGTCCCTTAGCACCACATCCATGCATCCTCTAAGCGTCTCCGGGGACAGTAATTCAAGTACCTCCCTGTGGAACCTACTCCTGTGTATGGTTTGATATAATATGTAAATGATAGGTTACATATGATTTAAGCATGTACATAGGTGAACATCGTGTGAGATGAAAACATTAATTTAGCAAGTGACTTCATGTTTCAAGATATGCTTGTCTTTTATGAGAAGACAGAGGATTCCCTAGAAAACGTGCAGTTGTGTTATTTTTATAACACATATCACAAACCCATTATTTTGTAATAAATATTACTAAAGCATATTTTAAAATAAATGTTTATGTAAATAAGTATTTTTTAGTGTATGATTATTTACTCAGAGAACATTCAGAGCTTTACAGGACTGTTCATGGGTCAGAAAGGGTAAATTTTCCAAAATAATATGCTGGACAGGAGGATAGATGCCACTCCCAGATGTTCATCTCTTTGCTAGCCTAGAATATAACAGTTCTGTTCAGGGTTTCTTGGCTTTTACAAATGCTTCAGTAAATATTGAATGACAACTTCAAGCTGTTTACCCAGAATAGCCAAATGGTCAGCATAATAGTGTCTGTCAAAACAGTGGGAAATACTGTATTACCTTATTAAGTTATCATTTCTGTTAATAAACTCATGTCCCTTTTACAGTCAACAGCAGTGCAGGAAGAAAATAGCAGCAAAAGGTGGAAAAGAATATGTGTTATTACCTAAAAAAGGGCTAACTGTGAAAACCCTGCAGTTAATAAGGCTACTGAAGTGAGCAAAGTTAGGAAATATGAAAGTAAACAAACAAACAAACAGAAACAATTAGACCAACATTAGTGTTTTGTTTCTCAAGAAGAAATGTTGCTCCTATAGAGTGAGCTGCTACAGATCAGGAATGAAAATTTGTGTTGGTGCTATGGAAACACTTCCATGTTACTTGTGCAAAAAATGCTCTCTAGTCTAGAAAAAAAAAATATTGATCTGTAGGGCTTTCTACAAAAAAATAATTCCTAATTTGATAGTGAGCCACTATCAAATCTTTGTAAGAGAAGCTGATAGGTATTAATAGAAAGTTGGGTAATGATCACATGCATTAACTTAATGAAGAAATACAGGGAAACATTCCAGGTTTGTGGAAAAGAAAAAGAAATATGAAAATCTGTTAAGACTACCTTGTTTTGCTGCTGACATCAACTAATGAGCCATGAAAAACAGCCACAGCAATGGAACTAAGGAGTCTGAGAGCTGTAGGCTCAACTCTTGATCGGTCTGGGGACAGAGCCAGGATGTGAAATTGAGGAAGGAGGAAGAATAGAGTGCAATGCACTAGAGCCTCAGATACTCAAGCAGCAGCAGGAGAGTTTTAGAAGTCTGCTAATATTAGAAGATAAATGGTATAAACTGCAAGCAAGCCGATATCTTGGTAGTGATGGTGCTTCTTTTTAAGTACAAAGCTGAGGCACGCTGTAGTGTGTTACCACATTTCAAATTCTAATAAAGGTTATTGGGTTTTGTGGTTTTAAATATTTTTGTTCCACTTCCTTTTTTTCTAATTCATTTCGAAAGTATTCCGGATTTCCTGAAAAGTAGAGTGTACCTACCACAATAATGCTTCAAAGAGATATTAAGATGAGAGGAAGCTATGCTTGTATTAAGCAACACTAACAACATTCGAGACATCAAGGAAACCACTAGTATTCATTTTCTGGAGAGGAACATATAAGCATTTTCCAGTCTATGAAAAAATAGAATCATAGAATGGTAAGGTTGGAAAGGACCTCAAGGATCATCTAGTTCCAACCCCTTGCCAGAGGCAGGGACACCTCCCACTAGTACAGCTCACTCAAGGCCTCATCCAATCTGGCCTTGAACACCTCCAGGGAGAGAGCAGCCACAACCTCCCTGGGCAACCTGTTCCAGTGCCTCACCACCCTCACTGGAAAAAATTTCCTCCTAACATCCAGTCTAAATCTCCTCTCAAATAGGCCTGATAAAGTTACCTGATAAATTTCCCTGATACAGGCAATATTACAGATTTGGAAACCCTTGACCCCCCAGGCCTGAGCTACATCCATGCTCCGTGTTGGGACAATGACGATGTTATTTGTGTGTGATAGGGGAACCGCAAGGAACTCCTTACCCAATCTCTGGTCCGGACAACTGAAGGAACATGGTTAGAACAGTCTTGTGCTCCAGCTGGTCACCTAGACATCCATTGAAATGCTAAATAACTTTGTATTTGACAATAACAGGAGCACTCTGCTGATGTCTCAAAAATATTTCGCTCGCTTTCTATTTGGAAGAGAGATTTTCAGCATTTAAAAACTCCATTAAAATAAAGTTTTACTGACAAGTGTCAGCATTCAGCACAATAGATGCAAACTTCATAAATTGACTATGCTACCAGAAAAAAAGTCCCTATACCCCAATCCACTGTTTTTGCAGATGAAAATAGAGGGACTATATGTGTGTGTGTGTGTGTGTATGTCTCACCTACACATTTATGAACACTTCGATACTGAAGCCTCACACATAACAGGAGCAAAGCACAGAAATGCATATGAGGAACAGCAACAGATGTATGGCAGGGTTTATCTCACCTAACTTTAGACATCCAGAGCATAGGAGTCTGTCTGAACTAGCCAGTCTGTGTTCCATTTATAGTCAATGGAGAGAAATAGACATTTTCAAGGCCTGATTTGTCTGCTTTTCTTTGAGATTTCGTCTACATTGCAGTGAGATGAGACGCATGCCAGAAGTGCCAGTTTCTTTCTATAGCCTGTGAAAGGACCTTGAGGGGACTACCAAACATAAATATGAATGCTGGCTAAACCAAGAATCAAAAAAAGTTCAACAAAACACACTTTTTTTGGCTAAGAGTTTTGCTTCTCCTTTGTTAAGCAGGAGTTGATGCCACAGCAGATTGGCTATTTTGGGGTTTTGTTTGTTGCTTGGTTGGTTTCATTTTTATTTGGTTTAGTTTTTTTTTACATGACTATCCTGTCAAACGGATTTGTGGAAATATTCAGAATAAAAGCATAATTTAAGACTTTTCTCCAGTCTTATCCTGGATCTACTGTAAAACGGATATGTCAGTACAGTCTGGTTATCCAGGTCTATGATTAGCAAGGCCAAAGACCCTCTAGTAAACCCACCCAGCTATCGTTTTACCTATAAACAGAATACATTTTAGAACTAAATGCAGAGAAATCAATGATAGACAGTAACTGTGAGTTCCTACAATCCCAAGCACGAATATAGGCTGGATGGTGCTTGGCTGGAGAACAGCCCTGAGGAAAAGGATCTTGGAGTCTGGGTTGACGAAAAGCTCAACATGAGCCTGCAGTGTGCACATGCAGCTCAGACAGCAACCGAGTCCTAGGCTGCATCAAGAGCAGCGTGGCCAGCAGGGCAAGGGAGGGGATTCTGCCCCTTTACTCTGCTCTTGTCAGACCCCACTTGGAGTACTGTGTGCAGCTCTGGAACCCTCAGCACAGGAAGGACATGGAAGTGTTGGAGGCTGTCCAGAGGAGGACCACGAGGATGATCAGAGGGCTGGAGGAGCTCTGCTATGAGGACAGACTGAGAGAGTTGGGGGTCTTCAGCCTGAAGAAGAGAAGGCTTTGAGGGGACCTGATAGTAGCCTTCCAGTATCTGAGGGGGCCTACAGGAAGGC
>VWZE01008118.1:95101-134952 GCA_013396675.1 Eubucco bourcierii
CTTGGGATTGTGCCTACCCAGGTGCAGGACCTTACACTTGGCCTTATTGAATTTCATCAGTTGGCCTGGGCCCAACTCTCCAGCCTGTCCAGGTCCCTCTGGATGGCATCCCTGCCCTCTAGCAAGTCGACTGTGCCACACAGCTTGGTGTCATCTGCAAACTTGCTGAGGGTGCACTCCATTCCTCTGTCCATGTCACTGACAAAGATGTTAAACAGCACTGGTCCCAGCACTGACCCCTGAGGGACACCACTTGTCACTGGTCTCCAGGTGGACATTGTGCCGTTGATCACCACTCTCTGGGTTCGACCATCCAGCCAATTCCTTATCCAGCGAGTGGTCCATCCATCAAGTCCATGCTTTTCCAGTTTGGTGACCAGGATTAGTCTTTGCTTGTTTTCTGTTTAATTTTTGTGATGGTTTGGGAGTTCCCCTCCCCTCCACACTTTGTAACATCACCCAGATTAGACTCAGACAGCTGGAAGCTAAGAAATGAAGCTGTATTTACATCTTAGCACAGTATAGAAGCAGAGATATACACAATATACAGGAATATTTACAGAAATATACAAGTTAAAGGTAATACAGAAACACAACACCCCTCCTAGAAATCAGAGTTCCCCAGGAGGGCTCCCAATCACTCTTCCACCTTCTCCCCACCCCTCTACCTTACCCCAGTGTTTGCCTTATGCGCAAGGTGAATTTGGAGGATCAGCCAGGGGGGTTAGAAGGAAAGCGGTTAGTTAAGTTACTCGGCAGAGAGGAGAAAGCAAGAAGCTAGAGAGCGCGAGAGTGTCTGTGTCTTATCTATGTTTATGTTCTTAACATTATACATCTCAGCAAGCCTATGAGTGAAGTAGGCATCACTATTGTTTCCTTTTCACAGCCTATAATTTTCTCCATTAAAATATTCTAATTAGCCTCAAACCAGCACAATTTTGAAATCTATGATACTATCAAAGTTTTGCAAACTGGTGCCCATTCATTATTTGGTTTCTGGTTTGCTGTGTACTGCTGCCTTGTTTTCTCATTTACTGATGGAGCAGTCAGACATTATTTATTTCTCCGTGATAGTGTGCTCTCTCATCAGACCTTTCCTGAAAGTAATTCTGCCATATTTAATCATGCAGCAGCTGCCCTCCCCTCTTTCCTTTCTTTTATACTATTTATAACACAGGCAGTGATACCAAAATGGTGCCTACTATTCAGGATAAAGTGGTATGTGACATTGAGCTTGTGTTTTTTAGGTATATGGTGACAGCTTGATAACTCTAAGAAAACCTTTAGATTCTTTGTGTGGTTCCATTGGAGGAAGATGGGGATTTTTCACTCCACCTTTGTAAAAGAAAAGTCTCCTTCACAGTCCTCTTCATATTCCTCCCCTTTTTTTATGATTTTGGTATAAAAATGTGAGACTGAGAATAAAGGGTGGATTTCTGCATTTACATTAACATTTTGGTTCTGAAGTGAAACCTCTAATCATCCTCAATCACTGTGTGTATCAGTTTAGTTTGCAGAGCTATGCTGGTCTGCGTCAATTATGCCAGTTTCAGAGAAAACTAATCAAGAAGGTCTACTTGAGACCTATATCCAATGTTCTCTACCCTCTATTGGGTACACAAAGGTCAAAATTCATGAATGGCTCTGAACAATCTTGTCTTGCATGTGTGTTTGGAATACCCACGCAAGGGGTCCAGCCTAAATTAGCTTGCAGTACCCAAAACCTTGCAGCAAGGTGTGGTGTCCACTGCATTAACTGCTTTGATCAACTAATCCACTAATATTGTGCTAAATTATATTTATAATGCAGATAAATCTTAAGTTTTGTAGAAAGATACTTAAGGTCAATATGGCTTCAAAATCACTTTTACCGTGTTAACTTTGGTACTTAGTAACCAACAACTTAAAAAAAAAAAAAATCCATTAGAAACAATCTCTTCCAGCTGTGGTCAGAGGATATTGATTTAAAAACTAAAAAGTTTTAAATCAGATGGCTGCATGAGGACTTCCCTCAAAAGCATTCTAACTTCTAGGACTGATGTGATCAATTTCACTCAAAATGTTCTTGCTTATTATAGCTGGCAGCACATATCCTAGAAAAGCTAATCAATAAGCACTAACGCACAGACTGATACCATCCTCTGTCAGGCAGTTAGGAATTTAATGTGTTTGCAGAACAGAACCCCGGGAGTGAAAATAAAACAAAAAAATATTAGTTTATTGATCGTGCTCCTGTGACCCATTTCTTACACATTTTTACTCCTTTTGTCACAATGTAGCTGGGTTAGCCATATATGTCTACGAACCATTCCAACAGCATACTAACAACACTGCACCGAGCTATAATTTGACTTAATAAAATATGCCCATCAGAAGCTTGTAACTCAATTATATATGATGCCAGTATTTACAGAAATGCTGAAGGATATTTTTTCAAGAAGGCATAGCCACAAATCAGGTTGGAAAGTTCTGCCTTCAGTTGTTGCAATGTCAAATGTATTCCATTACAGAATTTTTGAAAAGGAAAAATACTTTTTTCACTATTCTCATGGTTCAAGAAGAGAAAAACATTTTACTGAAATTTAACAGAAATGGCTCTTTAGATAGGCTACCTTCCTGTAATGTTGAGGTGAATCTGCTGATGGATATTCAGTACTATGCTTCTGTCATGCCAGCTTCAAGATGAAAGTGCTGGCTGGAGCAAAGTGTCATGGGCCTCGAAGTTCAGTTTGTAACATGAAATGCTTCCTGTTTCTTGTTGCTGCTTCTGCTTTCCAGACTTAGCATGTTGGTCTTCCACTGTGCTGACTGCTGTGTGCTTGGGTGAGTGGAACCATTTTATTGCTGGTTTCTGATGCTGTTTCCACTTTTTTTTTATGTTCTTTTCCACAAAATGGGCTAAGGTAATTGTACATTTCATTAAACTCTTTATCTCACCACAGAGGTTTTTTTGTTATTTCTCCTCCCATTGGTTTGTGGGGAAGGTGGCTTGTTCAAGCAGGATCTGTCAACACAGGACACTTCCGTATTCATCTGCATGCAATAACTTCTAATGAAGTAGGAAAAATGCAAACAGAAGATAGTCTTTACTCAGTCAACAGCAGCCTTTAATGCACCTTATGTTCTCAAAGACCCGTGATTAACTCAGGCCAAGGAGGTTAGCTCTGACCTCTTATAGAATGGTTTGGGTTGGAAGGGACTTTAAAGATCTTCTAGTTCCACCTCCCCTGTCATGGTCTAGGATACTTTCCACTAGACCAGCTTGCTCAGAGCTCCTTCCAGCCTGGCCTTGACCACTTTCAGAGATGTGGCATCCACAATCTCTCTGCACGGCCTGTTGCAGTATCTCATCACTCTGACAGTGAAGAAATTCTTCCTGACATGTAATCTAAATCTACCTTCTTTCAGTTTAAAAAATGCTAACCATTGTCCTGTTACTATACTACACAAAGTCCCTCACCATCTCTCCTGTAGGCCTCCTTTAAGTACTAGAAGGTTGCAGTAAGGTGTCCCTGAAGCCTTCTCTTCTCCAGGCTAAACAACCCCAACTTTCACAGCCCATTTTCAGAGAAGAAGTGTTCTGGACCCCTTAATAATCTTTGTGGCTCTCCTCTGGATGTGCTCAAGTAAGTCCATGCCTTTTTTTATGCTGAGGGACCCAGAACTGAATGCAGTACTTTAGGTGGGATATCACAAGAGCAGAGCAGAGGAGAGAAATCACTCCGCTTGATCTTCTCTTGATGCATGCAGATTACACTTGGCTTTCCGGGCCGTGAGTTCATGTTGGTGGGTCACATTCAGTTTTTCATCTGCCACTACCCATAGCTCCTTCTCCATAGGGCTGCTCTCAATTGACTTCTCACTCGGCCTGTATTTGTGCTTGGAATACAGAGAATACTATCCTCCATATGAAACTGAAGCACAAGAAATGTATTTTCAAAGAGTTGGTACAGAAATTAAGTGAAACAGAAAGAAATTGTGAGTACTGAAGACATTTCTGAGACACTAACAGAACTCCTCAGAAATTTTGAATTCCTGTCATGTATAGCAAATATATGTCAGTCAAATGAACTCTCTTGATATCACAGATAAAGCTGGAAAACAGATTTGTATTGTCCAAGGCACCATTCTGGTCATTCTAGATATAATTTACTCATTCTAGACTGCTACTCTATTCAAGCAAATGTAGTTTTGGAGTAGAAGATATAATTGGATAACTATCCATGTTAACGTTATTTCTCCCAGACATAGCAGATCTGACACTACAGGCTGTAAATAGTTAAGACACTTGGATCTCAACCTATACTCCCTAATCCTCGTTATTTCAGTATGACAGGCTAATGTGAAATGGATCTGTCACCCAGGAACCACAATTTGCCTACTGCTGGTGTTGTGTTTATTATAAAAGTAAGATTTTAATTTCTTGCACGTTTTGAAGGTGATGTAAGAAGTGTTTGAGATTTGCAGAAAAGTGAGGACTAAACAGGTAAAACTGAAATAATTAACTCTTTCATCAAGATTAGCTGTTACTGTATTATAAAATGTTTCTCCAAACATATTAGCAACAAAAGGAGGGCTAAGGAGAATCTCTGTCTTTTACTGCATGCAGGAGGGAACATAGTAGTAGAGGATGAGGAAAAGCTTGAGGTACTCGATACCTTCTCTGCTTCAGTCTTTAGTAGGACATTTTGTTTGCTGGGTATCTAGCCCATTGAACTGGAAGATAGGGATGGAGAGCAAAATAAAATCTCCATAATCCAAGAGGAGATGGTTAGTGTTCTGCTGCACCACTTAGACACACACAACTTTATGTGGCCAGATGGCATACACTCAAGAGTACTGACAGAACTGACAGAAATGCTCACTGAGCCAGTTTCCATCATTTACCAGCAGTTCTGGCTGACCAGGGTGGGCCCATCGAGACTGCCAAATGTAATGCCCATCTACAAGAAAGGCCAGAAGGAGGATATGGGGAATGACGGACCTGTCAATGTGATTTCAATACCAGGGAAGGTCATGAAGCAGATCAAGTTGAATGCCACTATGCAGTACATGCAGCACAACCAGGTGATCAGGTCCAGTCAGGATGGGTTCATGAAGGGCAGGTCCTGCTGGATGAACCTGCTGTCCTTCTACAACAAAGTATATTTGGTTTCATTGAGCTGGAGTCAATTCTTCCCAGACTATCTTTCTAGTGCTATGTTTTGCAGTGCTGTAACTGGATGTTGATTACACACCAGTGTTTTGTCTGCTGCTGAGGCAAGCACCAAGGCTGTGCTTTTCCAGCATTTCCCCCACAATGGCAGGCTGAGGGATGGGCAAGGTCTTGTGAGGGGACACGGCTGGGCCAGCTGACCTGAAGTGGCCAAGGGCATATTCCATGCCATATGACATCAGCTCAGATATAAAAGCTAAGTGAAAGAAGAAAGTGTGGGGATGTCGATGTTGATGACATCTGTTCTCTGGAGCAACTGCTATGCATATCAAAGCCCTGCTTCCTGGGAGGCAACTGAACATTTTCTGCTGATGGTAAGTGAAGAATAACATCTTCGTTTGTTTTTGCTTTTCACCCCATTAAATTGCTTCTATCTTGACTCATGGGCCTTTTGTTATATTTTCCCTCTCCCCAGTCCATCTAAGAAGGGGAGTGAGAGAGCTGCTTTAGTGGGCATCTGGCCCACAGCCAGGGCCAAACCACCATGCAAGGTGACCCACTTAGTGGATGAGAGAAAGGATGTGGATATTGTTTACCTTCGGTCAAATACTTGACACTATGTCTCACGGTATTCTCCTAGAGAAACTGACTGTTCGTGGCTTCAGTGTGTGGGTTAATGACCTCAGTGATGATATGTTCATGGTTGGACTTGTTGATTTAGAGTTCTTTTCCAACCAAAACAGTTCTGTGATTCTATAATTCTATGACACTTCACGGGGTGAAAAATTGGCTGGATGATCAGGCTCAAAGAGGGATGGTGAATGCCATTAAATTCAGTTGGTGGTCAGTTACAAGTAGTGATGCCCAGGGCTCAGTACTGGGGCCGGTCTTGTTTTCTATATTTATTAATTATCTGGATGAGAGGATTGAGTGCAGCCTCAGTAAAGCTGCAGATGATACTGAGTTGGGAGGAAGTGCTGTTCTGTCAGGGTAGCAAGGCTCTGTAGAGGAATTTGGACAGGCTGGGTTGATAGACCAAGGCCAGTTGTATGGAATTCAACAAGGGCAAGTGCCAATAAGGTTATTGGATCACAATAACCTTACACAACACTACAGGCTTGGGAAAGAATGTCTGGAAATCTACCTGTCAGAGAAAGACCTGGGGGTGTTGATCAACAACTGAACATGAGCCAGTAGGGTGCTCAGGTGACCATGGAGGTCAACAGCATCCTAGCCTGTATCAGGAATAGTGTGACCAGCAGGCCTAGGGAAGTGACTGTCCCCTGTATTTAGCACTGGTGAGGCCACATCTCAATAGCTAAAAATTAGGCCTCTAGTGCTGTGTGATCTTATCATGACTGACATTTTTGTGCAGCTCCTTTCAGTTTTCTGTCGTGTTGGCAGTAGAGCAGAATAATTTCAGTAGGAAGTGATCTATAATGATCATTCAGTACAACGACAAAGACATCTCAGTTATCTTAGAGCATGATGTGTCTGCTTAAGCAATGGAAACCTCAGCCAAGTATCCAAAGAGCACAAGTCACTACTGAAGTTAAGTAACATTATTAATTATGTCTGAGAGTGAAGAGTTGATATTAGAAACTTTGACTTGCATCTGCTTAGCATTGGAGTTTAGAGATCGATTGAAGAAGCTCATGTTCTGTTTATCTGATTTACATGATTTCTTCTCTATTCATTATTTCTACACTAGAATAAGCAAATGTGTTCTCCTTATTTAGAAGAAAGTAAACAATGTAAAATGAAAAGACCCACCAATAAGAGCCAAAAAAAGATTGTGCTGGCATGGCTGGCTTGTGGTTTTCATTTACCTTGTCTGCAGGTGTGGCAGTCTGCTGAGGACAGAGGGAAGACATGACCTTTAGAATCTATCTGCGTAAAACATAGGTGGCTAATTTTCTAAGTAGGAAGCTGATACAGTTCTGCTGAAATCAGTGGGAGGTTAGGCCTTGCAATATCCTCATGCATCTGGCACTTAAGGATATATTTAAACAGCATAAGTTCTACTTCTATACAAATATCTTGTCAGTAGAGGAATGTTTCAAGAGTACCCATATAAGATACCAAGAGCTAGACAAGGTATCAAGCAATATGAAACATTAGGCATACTCAGTTACCTATCTCTTCTCATAAGGCAGAGGCCATTGGATAAACATAACCAGATAAAGGAGAACAAGATTACAATTCTGTCAGGGGGAAATGGGTTTTAGGGCACAACCTGGTTGAATCAACAATCCCAGTAAGAAGGCTCTTGGAATTACAAAACTGTAGGGAAAACTTCTAGATATGCATACTAGACTATAGTTCTGGTGAGGGAAGCTATGAAATCCTTGAAGTCAAATAAAACAGAGCAACTCAATGCAAGGTGAGTCAGTTAAGAAAAGGCTCGAGAATGAAGATGAAGCTAGTAGTTCGAAGATTGTTCCAACAAAGGTACACCCATCTTCACAGGTCTTAATATATATGTGTGGAACCATTACAGACTGAGCCTAGAAACCAATGCCAAGTGTTTTCCAGGTTTTAGCCAGTTACCCAGTTCCTCATAATTTATTTTTCCTCTTGCTCACATTATATTGTGAGCTAAGGTTAGTAATGACACGGATTCAAAATCAGTTTAAGAGTACATGGAGTGTCTCTCTAAACCAGAGATTTAATTGTTTTGATATGTATAGGCTAAAACATTATGAAGGTTTTATCTTCAGTTTCCCTGTGAAAGCTGTATGGTCTGGTTTCAACTTTGTATGCACACTCTATGGGAAATAAATGATGTGTCAGTACTCAGATGTGCCAAGAGAATGCTGATACATTGTGTGCTTCACTCTCAGTTATACATGGGCTGTTTATCCAGGTTGTTGATCAACTATGTTGTGGATGCAAGGCAATGGAGCTGGCTTTTTGCACAGTTGTTTGGACTTGGATTAACTCAGGTGCTGTTGAAGTATTTGATTGCTTTTACATGACACAGATTCCACACCAATAATTCATGTAAACCTCATTTGTCTACATGTAGATCTGGTGTGGGCATTTCTCATTCCTATTAAATTCTGTGGAATGTGAATTCTTGTCTGAGTGGCTTGAGCTACATTTTCCTTCTTAGTTCCCATTTGGAATTGATACTACTGGACTAAAGGTGGCTTTGCAAAATCTTACAGCCTCAGATTTTGAGGCTGTTTTTCAGAGTAAAGTCAGTACCATAACAATGCTCAGAGCAAATCTGATGTGGTACAGATGTGTCAAGAATCCTCCCTAAGTCAGTAGCACTGGAGAGTGGAATACACAAGTACACAAGTGAATGGTCCTCTGCAAAGCCATAGGGATGCCTACTGTCAACGTCCTGGGTTGCATGTTCTGGCATGATCTGGGCCCTGCTTCTGTGATACAAAGGTTTTACAGATTTAGCTGGTAATAGAGGTACAGAACAAAGTCCTTATTTAATGCATAACAGAAGAGCCACCATATAAATCAGCATGAGTAATTTCAGCTTTCTTGAGATAGAGTCTGCCAGGCTGCCTCTCATTTTTCATTGCTTTCTGTTGTTTTTCTGGTTGCATAAGCTAAACAAGTTTCAGTTTGCTACATCAGCAAACTGTCAATTATGGCTGTGTTCTAGTAACCCAGCCAGTTAAATAAGCTTCTTAATTCTCAGCCTTCTGTCTTCAGTCGGGGAATACAGGACAGATTTATTTCAGGGGTCATAGTCTGCCCATTGGCATGGTATGTGAGACATGTGCATAGCAGTATAACTGCTATATACTCATGTGTGATGAGTATATTCTCTCTCACTAGCAGGTGGTTCTTTCTGACTGTCCATTTTCATGCCTACACAGTAGTCTTTTCTCCCTCATTTGAAATCAAAGACTCAGTGACAGTAGAGCTGAGCCTTGGAGTTTGTGCCCTTTAGAACAGACCCTTTTAGTCCTTCTGCAGTGCTCTAACAGGCTAATGCTACAGTGTGCTGCAAGCAGAGCTTCTGAGGTACATGCAGTATATTACTTGGAGGAAAGAATGAGACAACAGCAGTTGTCAACAGCTTCCAGTTTCTGTAGAGCTGTGAATACAGCCAGAGAAATTGCAAAGATTTTTTTGTTTTGTTTTGTTTGTTTGTGTGTGTGGTTTTGGTCACCTTAATTTGAGGAAAATTCATTAGTAAAATGTCCCAGGAAACTATCTGATATTGTTTTCCTATTTTGGAGAAAGAATGTGAGCTCAAATCTTCCACCTTTTTTTTTTTTTTTTTTTTTTTTTTTTTTNGTCCTACTAGCTGCTGGATAGCTATTTGAGTGTGCAAGTCATCCTGGAAACTGGTTTTTCTTTATTGCTTCCATTCTCCCGCCCCTCCCTCAACCAAAGCAAGCATGCGATAGGAAAATTTATCAGACCTAGTCTTCCTGGATCTGGCCTCTTCAGGGAATTTGGACAGCAAGAATATAATTTCTTCCCTGCTATCAGTCAAATGTCTTCAGTCCACAGCTGGAAGATGCTACTTTTGATTGTAGAGTCATTAGGATGATGTATATGAGTGAGATTATTGATGCTTGGAAAAAGAAAAAAGACAAAGAGATGAGTATGTCCACATAGGAAACTTCACAACCACGATGACTGACTTCTTGACAGAAAATGACGCCTTTATCCACATTTACTCCTTGTACATGTGAGTACAAGGCCTCACATGTTTGTACTTACACTATTCAGCCCCAATATCCTGAAAACTTGTTATAGATTCCCCAAGTAGAGGAGAACTGACTGAAGCATACAAGATTAGGACTCAGGCTCAGTCAAACAACTGTTTCAAGAGCTCATTGTGATGAACTGAGTGGTGGTAATGGTGTAAATGCAAGTGCAGCCGTATAACTACACATAACATTTCTCAGCTTGTTGGTTTTTGTTTAAAAGCATGACAGACTTAGATTATTTTAATTTTTTTTTAAATAAGGTAATAAAATAATAATGCTCTTGCTGAATTGGAGAGGAATACAAAAAAGTTGTATTTAAAGATGTGCAGGAAAAGACAGGGCATACATGAATCCTTAACACCTAATACCAATACAGGATACATGAGAGTCTTGATAAAAAAATAACTTAATGCAATTATTACTAAATTTTTAGTTGACATTGTAGTTCAGATTCCTTCGTTTTAAAGGCTAAAACATGAAACTCTCTGACATGAGGAGAAAAAGGAAAGGACAGGTTATCTTCTCTGAGCTGGTCTAAGGAACTGTTTGTGTGGCACAGATGCTTTCAGGACTGACTATATTTCATCAAAAACTGTTGGAGATTTAGAGAGTTATAAATAGTTCCTCCTTCATTAGCCAAGATGTCAAAGACTTCAAGCACAGGTGCAGTGATTTCTACAGGGGTGAAATAGGAAAGATCACTCTCAGTAGAACTGCTATGTCCTTGAGAACGAAAAACCACAAGTCTTCTTGTTTCTTGTTGCTGAATAGAGCACAATACTTAAATTGATACAGGCCACAGAGAAAAAAATAAAAGAGATAGGATTTCTATTCTAGTAATGCTTGGTTGGATTACTCTTGATTTTGAAATTATTTCAATGACGATGGCTGTTAAATTGATAACACGTGAAAATGTGAGATAGTTTGCTCCCATGAATATTGAGAAAAATGGATTAATGTAAGTATGGTATCTGATGAGAATATTAATAATATCCTTCCCTTGTACATTAGTTCAAGAAAGACTTTAAAAAACCCCCACAACTCTGTCATGAACATCTGTTATCAGTCAAGCAAATGTTAACAACAGTAAGCAGTCTTTCTTTTGTCCTGTGCAGTGGTTCATCATTACACATCTCCAAGTTCAAAATGAAGGTCAAACTGGAAAGGTGAGAACCATAGAATTCTACTGAAAATACTCAAAATCCCCTGAAAAGTTATATCTCTGAGCTCCCTTCCTGAGTATCATTCTGATTCATAGATTGAAGACTTGTCACCCTGTAGTACAAACAGGAAGAAATAGCATATGAACAAAAACTTAACAGTGTCTAAGCAATGCCTTTAAAGAAGAAATGTTCAATAACAAAGAGTTCAAATGATGGCAACAGAGGAGACAAACAGTACAGTCAAGGAATTTCTGACCTCTGAGAACTTGAACACTTTTTCCTTTTTTTTTTTTTTTCCCTGTCTGAACTGAAACTTTTAAACTTCTGTTGAAGCCTATCAACTTCACCAGTATTTAATATAGTATTAAAATAAGCCAGAGATTGAAACATTTAACAAGTTAAATGTTTTAACTGATGTTATTACATGGGAATTTGAAGAGTTTGACCTATGCAAAAACGGTCAAGATTCTTGCAGTACTAAAGAGGCTGAGATTTTTACAGTACTAAGATGTAATTTAGCATTGTAATTATTTCACATTTCCACAGCTGTATCCAGATGCCTTAAAAATATTAACACAACATCTGCTCCGATTTTTAAGTTTATATGGTTTTTACCTCTATTTTGGTCAGAAAGCTAAGAGAGAGGAATGTGGTTTATATGTTGATCTATCATAAAGGTTGAGTTATTAGAATTCCTTGCATCAAGACTCTCAGCCATAGATCTGTCATCAATAGAGACCACTTCCCTATATACTCATGCTCTTGATATCTAGAGATATCAGATAAAAAGCTATATAAAATTACTGAGAGACCTCATAATCCTGGGAGTGAGGTTTGTAGACTGGATATGTGAATTAAAATGAATCTTGAAGTTATTGTGTGAAACATCTAAATGGACTCTGCAGAATGGAAACCACATTGGAGTGAAGAATGACAAAGAGAGTGCTTCAGCTGAATCACAGAATTACTGAAACCTTTCAGTTGGAAAAGGTCTTTAAGATCATTGGATCCAAGTGCTGACCTAACACCACCATGGGCTTTAAAACATGACCTGCAGTGCCATGTCTACATGTTTTTTTGAACACCTACAGAGACAATGACTCCACCACCTCCCTGTGCAGCCTATTCCAATGCCTGGCCACTCTTTCAGTAAAGAAATTTTTCCTAATATCAAATGTTTCTTGAACTCCTGTTAGTCATTATGCCTCTCACTTTGTGTTCTGCTACTGTCATTAAATGGAACCTGCAAAGAGGATACTTCGTGTAGTTTTCAGAGAAACTGAGACTGTCATTGCTTAATGGCTTTTTTTCCCCCTGAGGTTTTCAGCGACATGGCTCGAAACAACTGATCTTTCTATTTTCTCATTCTTTGCCATCCTCAGCTTCATTCTCACTTTATCCCTACATTTCCTGTGCCCGAAGACACAATTTTATCCTCATTCCATTGCCTTCATTGGTACACTTCTTTGTGAAGACTTCTTCCTTGTAATCTTTCCCAATGCACTCACCAACTTAGGTTATCCTTTTGTTTCCTGATCTTAACTTGCTTTTGCTTTTTTGCCTAAGGACTTGGAAAACTTCAGTGATTACCATAAGCTTTTAAGTTCTTCAGCCAGGAGATTCACCTAATGGGACACTTGTGTCACTTATCTCAACATGAATGATAATCAGTTAATTCTTCTGGTTCTTATCAGAAGTCTTTTTAACTTAGAATCTCAACTAATTTATATTCTTACTAAAAACATTCTGACGAGCAGCACACATTTTCTACTGGATCTGCTCAAACGACAAGTCTACAATTTCTTAGCCAGGACTCTTGGTTAATAAAAACCTGTTTCTTCAGTCCTTTATTCTCTGCCCTCTGTCTAAGAATCACACAGAATCACAGAATGTTAGAGGCTGGAAGGGACCTCAAAGGAGGTCCAACATCCATGCCGCAACGGGATCAGCTAGAGTAGGTCACACAGGACCACATCCAGGCAGGTTTTGAATGTCTTCAGACAAGAAATACTTTCAGAGTAGTTTCTTTCTCCTTCTCAACATCTTCAAAATAATTTGTGTTTCCCTTGGCCTCTCAGTGGTGGTACTTTTTTTTTTCCCTCCTTACTGAAGATGTTTTTTCTTTTCTTCACCTCTTACATTTTTAATCCATTTTCTAATGAACCAAGTCAGTGTCTCAGTCCCTCTTGCTCTGGCCTCATCTGCCTGTGTCTCACCTTTCTTTTACATTAATCCCTACATTTATGTGTGTCACATTTTGTGCAAAGTACATTTAAAAATCTGAAGTTGTTTGTGTTCTGGCATTAGATGCTCGAACTCACTTTCTGTGATCACTGCCTAGCTGATCACTAGCACTCAGGTCTCCTCTCTTAAGTTCTGTTTATTGATAATTTATGCATAATGGACTCCGTGTAATTCCCACTCAAGAACAATGTAGACCCTGAAAAGTCCACAGCCAGGAGTACAGATAGTTTCAGCATATCTTAAGATTTTGCTCACTGAAGGCTTAGCCACCATTACTGTCTCTTCTTACAGGTTCCCATCTTTAAGGGAAAAAAAAAAAAAATCTCCTGATTTAGTCTCCATATTCTGACTTCATGCCTTTATAAGATTTTGTCTGGGTCAGTGCTGTCAGCTCAGTGATGCTCAGCAGTTAGCTATTTTTCAGCTGTGATCCGTCAAAAGCAGGAAGCTCTCTTAATACCATTAGCTGGAATGCCTCAATCCTGTTCATTAAAAAAAAATTTAAAAAAAAAAAATTGACAAGTTGGGAATATTCCAAAAATATACAACTGAGAGCATTAAGCCTGTTACCTGAAGGGGACAAAAGCCAGTGAGTGAATAAAAAGCATAACAGTCTAGAATATTCTACTGAATCACATTTTTTTAAACTGTGAAAGAGTGATTTATTTAAATTGAACAGTCTTTAATAAATCAATGACACAATTTGAGTGTGTTGGATTGTTGTTTTTTTGGCACAAGGTTTGTTTCTATGAAAATCTTTTCTTTCCTTTAAGCCAGTAAATTTGAAGTTCCAGTTTCTAAACATTTTTGTTTTCTCTCAGTATTTTGATGGATTGGAACCCAAAGCTTTGGTTAGATTATAATGATTACTGTTTGACTTAAGTAAGCAAACAGGCAATTGCTTTTTCATAAAGTTGAAATTACTTTGCATACTGATGTTACCTACCCTATTACCAGATTCCAGAGATCTTATTACCTCATAATTTTTCAGCCATGACAGATACCAAAAGAGCACGGCATGTTCTCCTACAGAACAACTACTTGGATCACTTCCATTAATTCTTTGTATGCCCCAATTCTCTAATTCCTTCCTTTATAATGTTTCCACAACCTGCATTTCCTTTGCCAAAGGAGGAGGAAAAAAATATCCATATACTTACTTCGTATTGTACTTTTTGTTGGAGCAGAAGTCTTGTCTGCTTTTTTGAGGGCTGTCCCACCAGTCTGTCTCCTATTTTCCTCTAAAATGGAAGGCCACTAATTATCTTCAGTTTCAACCTTAAATATTGTGTATAGATGGATATGCTTTGTTGAAATATAGGGGGAAATTTGGTTTTAATCCAAGCTGAAAATAGTAACATGAAACGTCCCTATTCCTTTCAGAATCCTCCTGAAATGTTCTGGTATATATTAAATTTTTTATTTTTAGCTAAATCCAAAATTATATTGCTAGGTGTTTTTTCATCTGTATCACCTTGTTTAACTCTAGCTCAGACAACTTGTTGACTTTTTGATTGGAGAGGTAGAAATATTCCTTCCTCCTTCCTCCCAAGAGTTATGCTTTCTACAGAGACAAATACAAGCATAGAATTGTGAATTCTCTCAGAGGAGTATTATGACTGCAACAAATGTCTTGAAAGAAGATAAACAGCAAAACCAAATTACTGAACCAGGCCATTTCTATAGGTATGGTTGGCTTGAAGGGATGGTAACACAGTGTTTTGTCAGGAAAACTCCTATAAGTCATAGTAAGCCTTGGGCTAAACCCTCAACTGGGTGCAGTATGTGGTTCTTTTACTTAAATGAAACTACACTGGTTTAAGGAACTGAAATAATCAGTCCATGATATCTAATAGTAGATTGATAGTGCTGGAGGACATGGAAGTGTTGGAGCGGGTCCAGAGGAGGGCCACGAGGATGATCAGAGGGCTGGAGCAGCTCTCCTATGAGGACAGACTGAGAGAGTTGGGGCTTTTCAGCCTGGAGAAGAGAAGGTTTCTAGGAGACCTGATAGAAGCCTTCCAGTATCTTAAGAGGGCCTACAGGAAGGCTAGGGAGGGATTATTTACAATGACAGGACTAGGGGCAATGGGTTTAAACTGGCAGAGGGGAGCTTTAGACTGGATGTTAGGAGAAAGTTCTTTGCAGTGAGGGTGGTGAGGCACTGGAACAGGTTGCCCAGGGAGGTTGCAGCTGCTCCTTCCCTGGAGGTGTTCAAGGGCAGATTGGATGAGGCCTTGAGTGAGCTGTACTAGTGGGAGGTGTCCCTGCCTATGGCAGGGGGTTGGAACTGGATGATCCTTGAGGTCCCTTCCAACCTTACCATTCTATGATTCTATGAGTGCCTTTCAAGCTATTCCCAGGTGTCCCTGGGAAAGGACAGGAAGTATCAAGGCCATGACATCTGATTTTTTTTTTAAATTAATTGTTGTTTGTTTGTTTCTTTGCTTTGTTTTGTATGTTTGTGGGTTGGGTGGTTTATTTGGTTGCTTAGTTTTTTTTTTTGTTGTTGTTGTTTGTATGTGGGAGAGTCTTGGCAGAACCAATTCGGGAACTAGAGGAGTAGCATTATATTGCTATATTCAGGGCCCTTTAATTGTGCTTCCAGTAAGAAGAATGAAAGGACAGAATGACCACCAGCTGCAATCAACAGTACTGCAGATTTCTATTTTCCTTTATGTCTGAAGAGATGACTTGTTGTCCAAACATGGCAGCTGTAAATTGATACAATCATTAATCTGGCCTTAGATATTCAAAGAAAGTATTAAATGAAGAACCAGAGAGAATCATGTGCTCAGTATGCACAGCCACCATGATAGAGTATGCATATTTCTTTCAGGTACTCTCATACACAAGCTGAGGATGCTCATTTTTTGGCTGTATAGAAAAAGTAAGTCTACAAACATCATCTCTTTCTGATAAATTTTATCCATAGATTATGGTACTGTATGCCCACTATTATGTAATGGCTGATGTTGGATGGTGGGTAGGGGATCTGTGTGTGGGGGATGTGGCATTGCAGATATTTTTCCAGTTTCAGGAAAAACAAAGCTACTCTGACCCAGGGTCTAGGCATTTCCTTCTGAAGACTTATTTACTTACTTGATATATCCTACACTGTCAAATTTGGGACAGTTTTAAAGTTGAAACTGGTATGAAAATCCCTACATCTCACGTGGTCTTCAGGAGTATAGCAAACTCTGTTCCAGCTACGCCTTTTCTAAGAGCTCTCCCTTCGATCAACTTTGCATCTGTTCATTTCTTATAAGGGGCGAGGTACACTGTCCTGTGCACTAACCACCTAACTAGTAACATACAGGCAAATCCAACTCTTGAAAAGCTTGGATCTGACACCAATGACTAGCTCTGGAGAAAATTTCTGTAGAAAAACTGTTTTCAGCTATAGAGACAGAAACAGAGCTGGCTCTCTTGCCATTTGTTAATAACATCACTTCCCAAAACAGAATTAACAGAGTTGCAACATTTGTTCTACAGTATTTTCCCAGACACTATATTGTTTACACTACGAAAGAAAACTTACAGGACAATGATGATCTGTTCCATCAAAGTATTTTCCAGTGGCATTAAAAGACAAGGTGATGATTCAACTGCTTCTTACAGTCATGTATCAGTAACCTGTAGTGGAATTTGAATCAATTAAAAAAAATTCTCAAGACCGTTGGCTGTCCTTACTCTAAGTCACCATACCCTTATCTAAACATAACAGAAAAGCATCTTATTATACACAAAGGCTAAAAGAATTTAGCATTACTTGTAATTTCCAGTGTCTTTATCACTCTCACACATTGTTTCAGTCTGCAGTCAATAAAAATATGCTCATGTGAAGATTTAATGGTGCAAATAGAGCCTGGAGTATTGATAGTGCAATATTACTACAATGCCATGAAAAGTTAACATATCCCAGTTTCTACTTGAACGCTGTGTTTTTGTGGGAATTTCTTTTGGGAAGTTCTTCACAAGAGTTTATTAAGATTCTGCTGGATTTTATCTTCTCATACTATTAATGTTTCCTAATGTTGGTAGGTGATTTACTGCAATGTTTCTGCTTTACCTTGGTTTAGAGCCTGTTGTGCAGTCATCACTTCTGTGAGTTAAAACATAAAACAATACTCTCATGAGTACCTCACATGAACACTACAACACATCTGAGTGTAGTAGTACCAAAGCTTCTTGGCATCAAACTCTATATATCTCATGAGTCATAAATTAAATATTTTTTAGCTTTGCAGGCAAAGAATATGGTTTGTAGTTAAACACGTTAGATACTAATTAGGGACATAAACCAATTAGATAAATCCGGTCCAGAGGAGTGCCACGAAGATGATCAGAGGGCTGGAGCAGCTCTCCTATGAGGACAGGCTAAAAGAGTTGGGGGTCTTCAGCCTGGAGAAGAGAAGGCTTCCAGGAGACCTTAGAGTAGCCTTCCAGTATCTGAAGGGGGCCTACAGGAAGGCTGGGGAGGGACTATTTACAAGGTCTTGCAATGACAGGACAAGGGCAGTGGGTTAAAACTGGTAGAGGGGAGATTTAGACTGGATGTCAGGAGGAAGTTCTTTCCAGTGAGGGTGGTGAGACACTGGAACAGGTTGCCCAGGGAGGTTGTGGCTGCTCCCTCCCTGGAGGTGTTCAAGGCCAGGTTGGAGGAGGCCTTGAGCAACTTTTTCTAGTGTGAGGTGTCCCTGCCAATGGCAGGGGGTTGGAACTAGATGATCCTTGAGGTCCCTTCCAACCTTACCATTCTATGATTCTACGATTCTCTGATTCTCTGATTCTCTGATTCTCTGATTCTCTGATTCTATGTGCAGTGACAGGAAGGTGTATGTATTCGCATGCATGAAGTTGATACAAGACAGAGAGGCAAAAGGATGGAAGGGAAACATCTGTAGTGCTGAATAGTTGTGAATGCAGGGAAGTATTGTCACTTGGTATTTTTAAATACCAAACCTGTCATTTTGGTGGAAGAAGCAGCCCATCATAATTATATTCATCACAGCTTAAAGTTTTAAAGCTTTACTAGGTGTTCACCACGATCTAGTTTTATGTTAGCATTTCTGTGATTTGGTATTTAGAAACTGTACATTTTGTTAATGAACTTCTGTCCAAAAAGTTCATTATTTAATCATTACTCTCTTTCATTATTATGCATGTTTTTAAGATTCTTGTCCTTGAATATTTGTTCTCTCTATGTTTCTCGTTGCTGACCATTCTGAGCTTTAATTTTGATGTGATTTAAACTGTTCAGTTTTATATAGAACACAATAAAATCAAGAATTGGGAAGATCCATCTTAGCTTTGGGAAGTTCTTACTGTAGCCTTGGTTTTCTGTTTTCATACTGCCATCTTGAGTATAAGTATTAAAACTACACTTATTACACATACAATCTTACCTGAATTATTTCTTTTCTTTTCCAACGTGATGACGTTTTTGTAGGTCCCTGAATGCTGGGAATGTGATGCTCTGAGGATTCTTGTTTGTCAGCACTGTTTATTTCGCCTTATTTTCATATTCCCATGCTTTATGTAAGAGTCTATTCTGTTCTTTGTCACTGCTTTCAAGAATTGAGGATTGATCCAGCAATGCTTAGTTAGCATTTTCAAAGTTGGGTAGTGATGTAGAAACTATCATGACCTAATTCTCTGCAAATTTTGCAGCACTTTCTCTCCAGTCAGGGTACTTCTAGGACAGTCACAAGCTGCTGGCTGAGAAGGATGAGATACTGTGGCTTAATGAATTATCTGTGATCAGATGAACCTTACTGCTCAGAAGGCTGGTTGAAATGTTGATCTTCTGCTTACCAGAACTCCTTCAGGACAGGATGATAATGGGCAGGTCATTAACAGAGGTATATAAGGATAAATCTCACAGTTCTTATTTATCAAAGCTCTGTCTGATGACATATCACCTGATACACATGA
This sequence comes from Eubucco bourcierii, assembly GCA_013396675.1. NCBI lineage: Eukaryota > Metazoa > Chordata > Aves > Piciformes > Ramphastidae > Eubucco > Eubucco bourcierii. The sequence goes on from VWZE01008118.1 coordinate 114,292, forward strand.
ATCAAAGCCTTCAGAGGCCGCGAGCTAGAGAATGTGCATAAGGCCTATATTCTGTGTGGCTATGCTGATCTAACAAATATTCTTGCTATTCAAGAAATAGTATTCAGTAATAGTTAGTCCTGTTGCATTTAGTGAAGAAAACATTTGGTAAGAGATTAATCCCTTTGTATTCTAGCCAGTCCTCAGGGGTTAGAGGAGATGGGAGTGCCTGGACGTATCTCTTAATAAATATGCCAATTATGGCCGTGACTGCTTAACACCAGACACACAAACAGACTGACTGCTGTAGGGCTGGCCACATTCCACAGAAGTAGCTGGGTGCATGAATAGTGCAGCTTATTTACATACTATATATACAGATTCTTTAAGATTGCTGGTGATATATAGTATTGGACTTTTCAAAGACCAAAAATGCAGTGTCACAGGAGACCAGGTGAAAATGAAAATGAAGCTACCAAAAATCACAACAGCAGTAATGGCACATCTAAATCCTCTTCAAATACAAAGAGCAAGACAATAACTCTGTATAGGCCACCAGTGTATAGGCTTCAATGGAAAAAAACCTCTGATAAACATTCAAGTCATTATTGTCTGCAGGAAATCACTGAAGTGTCAGTAGTCAAAATGCAAGTTGCCATGTCTTAAGACCGTGTTATTTGCACTTTATTTATATATTTTTAACGATAATGTATTTTTTTTCCATGGAAATTGGTATAGAAAACAGAGAAACAAGAAAGAACTATAATTTAAGAAAGCACATGTCTAACTGGAATATGTGAAAACAAGTATAAAGTGCTCTGTAAAGTTAGTTTAATTGCAAGTAGTTTACTTTTCTGTCATAGGAGAGGAAGTGTTAAACACAAATGCTCTCTTATGATGAAGTCTCATCTGATGTTGAAGGGATATTTGATGTTTGTATGTTAGGAAAATTCAGCAACACTATTCAATTTTGACAAGCACGCTGGGCTTGGCACACTACTGCATTGTGTTGCAGAGACCACTTGATGGTGGTGTTGTGCAGCACCCCTGAAAGAGTAACCCCTAGGAAGCTGTAACCAGCTCCCATTCTATGCAGCCAGTACAGTCACCATGAATGCAACAAGCTGCAAGACTCCTTCAGCTCACGGCTTTTGTTAATAACTAATGCATTGACCAACCCATATGGTACAGACCTCTGTGGACTCAGAAATCTTTTAGGCTCAGCTTGGAGCCATTTAACTGAATCCATACCTAGCATGAGAAAAGTACCTCTGCAGTTTCTTCTGATTTTCTAAAGTGAGCTAACTTTATCAGACTATTCACAAACAGTTCAAGATAAAAAGTGGTTGTGGGGTCATCCTACTAATGTGCTCTTACCATGCTGCCAAAAGATTTACAATCTTCTTCCCTTAGCCCAACTTCCGTCTTCCTCTGATATTTAAGTGTTGGACCAGTCACAGCTGGGATAAAGAGAGCAAACCAGCAGAATAAGAAGTCATTGCAGCGCTAATGTCTGAGTGGGATAAATCAGCCAAACCTAAACATTCTATTGCAAACCGGTGTCCAAGGTAATGAGAGTTAGCTAGTTTCAAGTCTGTTTTCCCTTTTCACTGGGGCACTAACAAGGTCTCAGCTTGTTGTGCCCCCTGTGACAAAATTGCTTCTGGTTTTCGCAGTGAGTAGATAGCTGTTAATGCTGGCACGGCCATTTTAAGGTGGTTCTGGACATTGTGTGAACAGCTGCGCACAGACTATTGCTCATGCAACCCCAGGCACTGTGACCTGAGTGTTTTGGGTATCAAAAGGCACTGGTAGCTAGGGTTCAAACAGCAGGTTTTAGATTTGGCTTAGAATCATAGAATCATAAAATGTCAGGGCTGGAAGGGACCTCGCAAGATCATCTGGTCCAGCTCCTCTGCCAAAGCAGGATCACCTAGAGCAGATCACACTGGAACACATCCAGACAGTTCTTGAATATCTCCAGAGAGGGAGACTCCACAACCTCCCTGGGCAGCCTGTTCCAGTGCTCTGTCAGCCTCACAGTGAAAAAAATTCTTCCTCAGGTTCACATGGAACCTCCTATGCCTCAACTTCCACCCACTGCCTCTTGTCCTGTCACTGGGCATCACCGAGAAAAGTCTGGCTCCATCCTCCTGGCACTCACCTCTTACATATTTATAAATGTGAGTGAGATCACCCCTTAGTCATCTCTCCAAGCTAATAAGCCCCAGCTCCCTCAGTCTCCACATAAGGAAGATGTTCAATTTCCTTAATCATTTTTGTGGCTCTGTGCTGGACTCTCACAAACAACCCCTGTCCTTCTAGATCTGGGGGGTCCAGAACTGGACACAGTACTCCAGATGTGGCCTCACCAGGGCAGAGTAGAGGGGAAGGAGAACCTCCCTCAACCTACTAACCACAGCCCTGCTAATTCACCCCAGAATGGCATCGGCCTTCTTGGTCACAAGAGCACACTGATGGCTCATTGCCATCCTACTGTCCAAGTCCCTCAGCCCTTCACTACTCTCCAGCAGGTCAGTCCCCAACCTATGCTGATAGATGGGATTGTTCTTTCCCAGGAGCTCATCTGAACTTACAGTGTTTGGAAATATGGAAATGTTTCAGTGGATACTTTTCTAGGTGAAACTATCATGAGAATGTGTAAAGAGTGAGGGGTATTTCACTATCAGGCAGAGGTGATTGCTGATGCTTGGCAGAAGGTCTCCACAGGCTGATATGTAATTGTGTCCCTGTGTTCAACGTTAACTGCCAGCCTATCAGCACTCAGGTCAGCCAAAATACTTTAACTGAGCCTAAAGTGATTAGCGCTTCACTAAGGTATCCTATAAAATACATATTTTCACTCTGTCTCAAGTTGAAAAAAATATTGTAAGAGGGTATAGTCATATATGACAGGAAGAGCATGAGTGTCAAGCTTTAGAGGAGAGCTGAAATGTTAGTTACAGACCGTTAATATAATGATATATTGTTAAAGATAACTAGTTAGAATGAAAATGTGTTACCAAATTCTTTGCAACATGTACATAGAACTCTGCTTACCACCCATATATTTAGTCTGCAGGTGGAGCAAGGAAGAGCATTACATACATTTACAAAGACTAATAGAAAGTGCACTCAGAGGCATTTGAGTGTCAAGTTTACATGTACTCTGGATTAGTTCATTGTCAGTCTTGTCTGGAAGCAGATTGATTTGAAGGTAGTTTACTTTGACCTATAAGCACAATTAGTAACCAAATAGGAAAGCAATTATCTAAATATGGAACTTAGTCAATATCCCCATCCAAAATTCTTTAGACTGGACCATAAAACTAGAAATGTTGCAATGCATTGTAAAGTTACCCTTAGGTGGCATAAATCATGGTACTTCACTACTAATGCAGACACTGAATGATTTTTTACTTAAAAAAAAATAAATCTTAAGGATCACTAATCAAGAATTTAAATGGAGTTATAAACGTTTGCCAAGTATGTGTTCATGAACAGTTTTCAGTATACTCATGTATTTATAACAAAATGACTTGCACAAAGTATGTTTCTTACCATTCAGATGGGAAGATGAATGAACTACAAGGTAACTGATGAAATGTTGAAATAATGTCTTAATAGCAGTGCAGTAGAGCCTTTGACCAATCATATCTGAACTGATTGCTATATTGAGTTGTGCCAAGCATATTAAAATTAGTTTAGGATGCTGACCCCATAGGAACCTCCATATTTTCCAAAAGTTCAAATGTCCCAAAAGAAACTTTTTTTTTTTCCCCTGCAGATTAATTGGTAAATTAATGTTGTCAGAGAAAAGAAAAGGGAAGTATTCAAACTTTGCTTTAGCAGCTTCTGAAGGCTACCAGGCTAAAGCTCAATCCAGAAGAAACTGAGAGAATATGAGATTGTAACAAGCCACTAGAAAATCTGAAAGGTAATTTTATGTTCAGCATGCATTTGCAATGTTATTAGGATTTGCAGTCTGCAAGTTGTGCTGGTTTGAGGCTAATTGGAATATTTTAATAGAGAAAATTATACTATAGGCTGTGAAAGGAAAACAATGGTGATGTCTATTTTACTCATAGGCTTCCTGAAAATTGTTTTGGGAAAAGAACATAAACATAGATAAGTCATTCTCTGCCTGTCGCTCTCTGGGGACACAGCACAGCGTCTGGGGCGGTCTAGCAGCTTCTGGCTCTGACTCCTCTTTTTCCAATTAATCTTCACTAACCACTTTTCTTCTAACCCACCTGGCTGATCCTCCTCATTCACCTTGTGCGTAAGGCAAACCTTGGGGTAAGGTATAGGGGTGGGGAGAAGGTGGAAGGGTGGTTGGGAGCCCCTCTTGGGGTCTCTGATTTTTTTTGGGAGGGGTGTTGTGTTTCTGCATCACCTTTAACTTGTATATTTCTGTAACTATTCCTGTATATAGTGTATATATCTGCTGTACAGTTGTAAATAGAGCTTCATTCCTTAACTTCCAGCTGGCTGAGTTCTAGTCTGGGTCATTTTACAAAGTGTGGGGGGAGGGCGGGGAACTCCCAAACCATCACAGGAATACTGGTGGATGCTTGGTCAGTGTTACATGGCCTTGTTGCAAAAGTTCACTTGCAGGTCCCTTTCTAACTTCATGAGTAACTTTAAAGTAAATTATGCTCTGAAATATGTCATAATTAAAGCAAACCTAAGAAATACTTTAGGCTGTATGGTCAGGAAGTCTGTGATTTTCTACACTGGATCCTTTGTTTGAGGGACCATTTAAACTGCCTTAAACATTTTCCCATGCCAAAAGCTGCATTTGTGAGGTAGAGCTAGCACCAGATTTGTTTGCAGGTCAGACTTTTAACCTCTTCCTGCCCCATCTGAACACAGAGTTTATACGGCCCATCGGTTTTAATCTGTGATTCCTACAATTGCGCGTGTTGTATAGTAGGTCTGTATTGTAAAGCGCAGCTCTTGCGAATGGTATGGTTTACACTTTCAGTCTTAAACTGCAGCCAGTTAAATTTTCACACATTGTCAAAAGAAGCCACTACAATGGAAATAAATTTCCAGCAATAACGCCCTGTATAGCTGCCAGGGCCTTTGCTGCACAAATAGACTTCCATAGTAGATCCTTTAATTTATTGGAGTCCAATACCTAATTCTAGCAGCAGCTATTAGGAGATATTTCAAGGAACTTAGAAGACTTTAGTCTTTAGAAGTGCATATCCTTTTAGAGACTTTCCCTCAGAGAATGCTCTATTGTCTGCACCGCAGACAGGGAACTACACAATCGAACTAAAACCACAGAGTAACCAAGCAGGCAGAAAGGGAACACACCCTTTCTAACCTTGCTTCCCCTTTCTTTTATAATCTACCCCCCAAACTGGTAGGCCACACAATCTGGAGCCTATTAACCTTCAACTAATTGAATGCTGTTACCCATTATGCTGTCCATAGAGGAAGTCTTTTTAATTTTTCAGGGTTTTTAAAAGTCATGCAATTTTTCGGCTTTTCAATTATTCTATTATCTGATTGTGATGAAAAATATTTCTTAGTCTAAAGCTAATGAGCATGAAATGCTCATTTCCCCCAGTTTACATTGTGCCAGTAAACTTGTTTCTCAGACTTGACTTGTTCCCACCTGACCCCCTCTCTACCTTTCCTTCAAGCCCCTCGTTTACCAGAGCTTTGGAATGAAGACAGAAAACACATAATTAATAATAAGACCCCACAGATCAGCTACATATGTACTGAGTTTTAGAGCTACTTGTGAGGAAAGTTTCCTAAAAAGATTTATATTTGTATAGAAATAGTCATTGCATCAACTGCATTGACGATCTTGCCAGTTGCTGGGAAAACCAACCTAAAGCATGGGTTTTCTTCAATTTACCACAGTCATGTATAGGTTATTGCATACTTCAGAATAAGGAACTTGGATTAAAAAAAACCAAAGCAAACAAACCTGGAAAGATGTAAAACATTCTCAATGTATTATATAAATATACATAAATGTAACTATATTTATACAAAGTCAGGAGTGCTTCTCTCCTTATGCTCTGAAGTTTCTCAGCTTAGTTATATTGCTATAAAATAGACTGCTGTTCTTCTGTGGAAATAAACATAGAATGAATGAATATAATCTAACAGCTACAACAAACGTAGTTCAATATCAGAATACACAAACCACAGCCATCAACATTATGTAATAAGTAAAAGTTTCTTTCATGTTTTATGTTTTATCATGCTGTTGCCCTTGCTTTAGTTGCTGCCCAAGCTCGTTGGTGGACTTCTCTTGCTTTCCTTTGCTTTCTGCAATATTGGATTTTTCTCCCTCGCCCCCATCTCACACTGAAAAGCAGTCTCAGAGAAATGGGATGTTTTGCCCCAGGTTAGAGCTGCAGCTGTCATCTGCAGAAAGAGAAATCCCTGCAAATTACACTGCTAGGAAAATTGAACCATTATCGGCACTGCTATTTCACGTCCCTCAAATGTATAACTTGCTGGTGGCTGTTTTCTCCAGCTACTGATCAGAGATTCCTCTTACTGGACACTTTCTAGGGGTGAGGAAGAGCATGCAACACACTAACTATTCATCTGACTTTGCCAATGGGTTTAAATTTGGCCAAGAGACACTACCTTCAAACTACCTTCAATATTTTACTGACTAAATAAAGCAACTTAAATGCGCCAGCAGCTATGGTGAGATAACCAACCAAATAACATCATGACACGCTTGCAATGCTTTCTTCAATCAGCAGCTGGCCATCTGCTTTTGCGTAGTGGGCTTATTGGTAGTATCAGCTGCAGCTAATCCTCAGTTTCTCCTAACTTTTCTCCTCAGTTTCACCTAACTTTTGAATGTCATTTTGGCAACTGTTTCCTTAATTTCCTCATATCTCCCATGTGTTTTGCCAACAGTGTGCATAGCTCCTTACCACGCCTGTGCTGTGTGCTGTGCAGGGAGAATAAAGCTGTATGCTCTGACAAGATCACTGCTTCTCTGTGGTGAAGCCCTGTTCCCAACCTGAAGTCTATCACTTTGTGGGGCAGTGGCTCCTCCCACCTCGCTACAACACAGAATAGTAACCACCTTGTCAGTGGACGCAGCTTTACAGGTCTTGAAAAACAGGCAGCGGCAGTCTCACAACTGTCTCTTGGCCAGAGGAAGAATGAGGCACAGAGAAGAATGGGCAAATCTCCTCTGATTTCCTCCAGAGCTCTCTGTTTCTCCCTCTCAGATACAGGGAGATGGCTGCCATTTTGTGTAAAAGTGTGTGATGGAGATCTTCCAGCCAGGTGAGAAATGCAGTGAAGTCGTGTGAAGCATGACACATCCCATCATGGTATCAGCCTCTGTGAGATGTGTGGGTTGTTGCTGTCCCATAAATGCTTTACCATACAGCTGGGTTAATAAGCGAATAGCAGTAGTGGTGAGACAAGTTTTCCTTCCTTGTAGACCTCTAGTTAGAAATCTGAAATTTCTTTTATGAGAACTCACTCACAGAATCTTTACCTTTGTTACAATACATCAGTTTATCCTAATGCACCTGAGGTGAGACTACGCTTTAAATTAGCCTGAAAAATCAAAGCTTTTAAGTGTAGACTGTAATCCAATAGTTGGAGGGGCAGTTCAACATGGAGTACATGCCCTGAAGGGGAGCGGGGGCTGCAGTTGCCTTTCCAAAGGCTGTTTGAAGTGGTGCTTTGCACCTATTTTGGAAAAACAAAACGACAGATTTCAGAAAATGTTTAGAGATTGTTGCATTTTACTACCAAACAGGAAAAAAAATAAAAAATCTAATGCTCCCACAGAGAAAGTTTATCACAGATTACAAAAGAAAGAGACACAGGTCAACTGCAAGTGCTTCTGAACATCCTGTAGTAAATATTTTTGTGCCTTCTGTTGAGGCTTCTACACTGTTCAAGTGATGGTCATGCAGGGATGCTGTCTTCGTAACAAAAATGGGAAATAATGGGAACAGTTGAAACTATATTGGTGCTGTGGTAAAGCATTTCCATGTGCCTGAGATATTTCAGACAGAACTGCAGCTGGGGGAAGGTCTGGCATCCAGTCATATACAGTGAAATCCAATGTTTCGTGTTGGAAAGTCTGGAGAAGCAGTATTTTCTTTGTATGTTTGCAACTGCTGAGTGTTTTTTTCCCAAATTACCTTGGCATATTCCAAATGGTATTGGATGTGTCTGAATAGGTAAATCACATATGTCCAATGCAGACACACCAGACTTTCTAAGTCTGTACTTGATCCATGCCTGTGCAGATTGTCTCAGTATCACAAACCCAGAGACTAGCTGGACTAGCTCACTACTGACTCATGTCGGGAAGGAATTCTTCACCCACTTCTCAACAGATGTGTATAAGATTTCTTTACACTATAGGGAGACTTAGTGGGCTCAGTTCTGGGTGGGCACAAGCCAGTGCCTACCTAGTGTTACAAACCACTATGTGCTGCTGTGTATTTCATTCTGTCTGAATAAATGGCTTCTTCTGTAAGGCTTTCATACACCAGAGATTTACTGACAACAAAGAACTGAAAGCCAAACCACTATTTGTTAGGTTGTTGCTGGTTGAGGGTGGGAGTTAATTTATTTTTTATTTTATTGAGGGAGTATGAATAGTTTTAATTTACAGGAGAGACTTCCCACAACCCCAGACAAAGATTGAGGAAAAAATAATGAAATATAATACTTTTCATTACAATATCCTTGTCTTAGTCATGTATACCTGAGCTTTATGCCATATGCTTTCTCAGGTTTATTGCACCCCATAAAGTGTTACTGCCACTGCTGTCTGAAAGCAAGCTAGGCTGTTTACACTATCAGCCTGTGGATTTTGTGCAAATATTCTTCCAAATTCGTTATCTTCTTTATAAGAGTATTAAGTAATGGTCTAATTGTAGAGTGGAGAATAACAGGATCAGGATAGGGAAAAAACTACTCCTTTTCTCCATTCTGTTACAATGGAAGAATGCAGTTGTAATCTCTCATTTTAGCTCTGCTGTATTTCCACATAGCTCTTTTTCTGTTCAAGTGGTACAGTGATTGTTCTGTTCTCTGCTCATTCTCCTTTTTTGTTATCAATTCACCTTGTGTATTTCAGAATGTATTTCCATGATATCCTTCTGTGGAGTCTTCAAACTTTCGGTTTGTCTGAATGCACTGTCTCAGCCCAATTTAATGCAGCAGCTGTCTTCTTTGAATATTCCTTTCCACAACTCTTGAGTCGCAAGCATCTCCTTGTAATCTTCTGTGTAATATACTAAACATACAAATGGTAAAATCAAAATGAAATTGGAAAAGGAAAAGTGAATGTTCAGTGACAAAAATATTGTGCTGGTTTGTAAGATTACCAGCCACAGCTGATTTCCTACATATCAAAACATTTCTTTATGAAACTGAAAGACACTGCCAACCCTTATTTCCCTTAGTCCTTTTATTTCATGTATGCTAGCTCAATTCCCACAATTTTGCTGAAGTTTTTCCAGACTAGCAGTAATATAAGGTTAGAACAGGGTCTTTCACTTCTTAGCCTACAGCTGTCTGGAAAATATCCAGTCTTATAAAACCTCCCTGGCAACAACAACCTCTACTTTTCTTTTTCCTTTTTTTTAGACGAACAAACAAAACTTTTAAAGTATTCTGTTATACAATCTGAAAATTCAGTGAATTAGCCAGAAAATAACTGATTAGAAGTGTCTGTCTCATATGTACTAGACAGAATTAGGTGGAAATTTGAAATTGTTGACATCAGTAAATTGTTGGTTAACTTCAACCTCTTCCAAGCACATACAATAGAAATAGTTTCTATATACAAGAGAACCTCAGCTCCTTAGGGATGCACCAGTTTGCTAGTATAGGCTGGCCAAAGCTAGATTTCAGCATAGCCACAGTGGATGTTACAGTGTGGGATTTTTAGAAAGTGTCCAAGGTAATGATTCCTACAGGCGGTCTAACTGAAAGTCAGATTTTGCCACCAGATAATGTGGTCTTCCTGCAATGGTGTGGCTTGCTGTATAACCCTTTACATTCACCTCTGCCTCCTTGGCCTATTCCAGAGGGTTTCATTTCTGTTACGTAGACAAGCATCTGTGCAACAAAGCTGGATAAATTCTCTTGTCTCTCAGCAGTACCTGGGCTTCCCCCTTCTCATCTTCCATCTATAGCCACACCAAATCTATATAGCAGAATATTAGCAGAGCAGGTGGAAGAATATGATCACTGGGGCAGTATTCATTGCTTGCTCTCTTTTAGGGGAAGAGCAGGGGGTTGGATGGAAACATCTCATTTGCCAAATTGTAACAGAGCTGTTAGCCGAATGTCAGTACCTTAATAAGGCATAGTAGCGTTAGACAGCTAGTGGGAGAATGCACACACTCAGTAGGGTTGGGGTATTAAGAAATATGGTGAGGACACTACTAGTGATATTGTCTTTTTGGATTCTATTAAATAGTTTAATAGGGTACTAAGACATTGATGTCAGCTCTGTGTGTAAGAGTTTTATGTTCAATTCCTTCTCCTTTGTGAGAAGATCTGAACCTGATTTAAAAGAAATTCTGAGTTCTGTATATCTGCAATAGCAGGGTACTGAAGTAAAACAGATTGGATGGGGAAAATAGGAATACCTTCACTATCCCCGAAATTAAATGTATTCTACTTTGATTATAATAATGCATTGGCTGGAAAGAGAGCATGAGTCCATAACTCAGTGATGATACTGACTCTTAAAAGGATCAACATGCATGTATTTTGTATTGCATATTATTTGGAGACAATCTACTGTTGGACAGATGAGTATTTTGGATACTAGAATACAAAGACATCTTTCTAGTCTCTTCCTTTCCTATATTAATTATTCCATGTGAAGTGTAATTCAGCTTGCACAAGAGGCTCAGAGTGCACCCAGCAGAATAATCTGTGCTGTAATTTACCTTTGCCTAGGGAGGGATGGTGATGAAGGTTTAAATCCCTTTGCCATCCAGCCAGAGTGCTCTGACAATAGATTGAACAATTTAGTAAGGGAGCACAGCAGAAGCACTGCCTCATCTGGCTGTACTTTGTGCAGACTGCAAGCTGGTATGTGTGGCTGGAGAACGACTATTTGGCAGACGTTGCTGAAAAACGGCAAGGATCTTGTGCTCGTGGATCCTGAGGAATTTACCCTTATATTGGCTTCTATGTTATGACCTGAACCTGGAATATTTGGAAGATCATTCAGTTTAGGGGACTTTACTTTTAGGAACTGAGTATCTGCATTTCCAGGATTAAGTTAAAAAAGCTAAGCATGAGTTTAAAGCACCTTATAGTTTAAATGAGGCAATTTTTTACAGGTAGCTGGACATCTAAAAGTGTCTTTGGATCTAGCCATAAACACCTGATTCTACAAACCTTGCTGCAACCTAATGGGTTTTAATGAGATTTAACACACCTGATTATAGGATTGGGATATAAATTCTGTGATTCTGTGATAAATCCATGAAGTATCACATTTTAACATTTTTCTGTGGACTGAACCTACTTTACTGAAATCATTACAATAATGTAATAATTCATATTGCTTTTGGTAAAGAAATGTCTGGGACGTATATTGATAGAAGTTATAGTAGTTGAAGGTGAGACAAAGCAGTTTATTTGGAGTACTTTTCTGTATACTATGTACAAAGACTGAGCACCTTGTTATGACTGACTTTAACAAGTTCTGGCAGTTATTTCCATTGAATATGTGCAATGACATAAATGTTTAAATATAGCTGATTTTTAAAAACTCAAACTGTGTCTCTAACTGACTGTACTATTTCTCAGTGTAATTGCATACTTTTTAAAAAAAGTGCACCCTTGAAAAATGTAACTGATTTTACATTAATTTTTTCTCTTTCCCTGTTTCTAAGATTACAAATAAGAATAATGTTTTTCATAATTACAAGCATCAAAACAAGGTTTGTGTGTCAGTGCATTAACAGCTTTTACAAATCTATGTTTATTATATAGTTTTTAGAGGCCTTTTTTCTCCATGGGAGTTGTTTCTGTCTCCACAGGAACACTTTCTGGCTACACAGAATTTGTCACTAACACCATAAAACCATTTATTCCATAAAATACAAGAAGTAAATAAACACAGACTGCTATATTAAAATGGTACTGTTCAAAAATTTAAACCCTGTTGGAAGTGCCTAACAAAAAGCATTCATCTGTTTTCATCCCACAGCAAACGACTTCAATATTAGTTGCAGCTGCTCAGCTTTTCAGCATATCTCTCTTGGCCTGATGTGTCCTTTAAGAGGCAATGGCACATGTTCAGTTGCTCTACCTTTGTGCTGCAGTTCTTTGGGCTGTAAAATGTTCTCAGTACACAAAAGCAGCTGCTGAAGAAACCGCTTCAGACTCAGGGTGAGAGAACTGATGGCAGCGCCACTAAGCAAACTCCAGTAGAGACTGAGAGCAAGACAGTGCAGAGAGACCAAAGGAGCTTCTGTGAGAAACAAAAATATCAGCATTATTGCCTGTCATCAGAACCTCAGGTGAGATTGAAAAGCCACTAGAGATTTTTTGGCTGTATGTCTATGGACCTGTGTTATGCTTGACTAAAAATGGTTCACCTTAGATTATGAAATAGAGTATTTTGCAGAAATTATACCACCAGCTTTTTATTTTTCCTTTGTCTCATCAGTGATGATGATTTTTGAAATAGCAACAAAAAAATCTGGGGGGGAGGGGAGTTATCTGTGCCTTTTGGAAGTTTCATTGTTTGTTAACTAATTAAAAATTGCAATACACACACAGATTTCAGAAATGTCTGTAGCTGGCTAAGTTATCCATGCAATACATAAGTGCCTCCTGAAAGTGGTGGTAGAAAGCCAGACAGGCAAAATCTGATGCTTGCTTCTTAATTTATAGAATTATTTTAAAATATTTTTTATTCTAATAACTTGTAGTGAGAGATTTACCCTGGAAGAGCCTCAAAAGTTTAATGTGTAACATGCACAGTTATTTCTGTTAGTGCTCAGGCTGTGTTTCAGGAAGGGTTTTTTTTTTTTTTTTTTTTTTTTTGTTTTATTTCGTTTTTTGCATTGCTCTAGCCATGCAGCAATCTGTAAAGGGAACCTACTCTGATACAGTTTGAAAAGTGCATTTTGTACTTGGCTCTCCCTTTGATCGAATTAATCTGGGCTTTTTTGTAGTTCTAAATGAGGCCTATGGGCTGACAATGTAGCTGTTTAAAGGGGATTTTAGCAGATAATAGCCAATGCAAATAGTGCCATGAGAATGGCAACTTGCTTTTGCACTTTCAATCACATAATAACAGCAAAGAAAGCTTTTAAAATGAATTGAAATTTTGTGGCATGCCATCTGGGATTATTTGGGGAAACAGTTCTGAATACTACGGTTGTGTAAAAGAATGGTACTATGGGGCACTCTTAAGCTGACATGTTTCAGATGGCACCCTTATGCTAACTGCTACAAAGTTGGCTAGCATTATTTTATTATTTTCTTTCTCCTGGATTATCTGCAAAAAATTCTCTTTGCTGGTATTTGGGCCTGAAAAACTTTTCTATTGTTGAAGAATTCAATTCAACCCCCTTGCAGCTGCTGATCCCTTTATTGTTCCAAACGTTATGTATACCCGTCTCAGATGAATGTAGCCAAGCCTTTTAGTGCCTTAATAGGTGTCTGTATAAAGGTCATTTATTCTGCAGTACTTGTTTTAACAAAAGTTTATACACAAACAACAACTACAGCTAAAACATGCACATTAATCAATGCTCCTTGCAGTGTAAAATGCAGAGAGAAAGTCTAACTGGAGAAAGTATGTCCAGACATGAGAACTTTCTGTTTAACTGTTAAGTGGCATATATTTCAGACTCCTTCATCAAAAGCTGCATAAAAAATAATTTCAAAGCTGTTCCACGCAGGGACTGATGATTCCAGACTTTTCAGGACAAACACAGTTTTGATGAGGTCACTGAAAGGTTTCATACACAAGAATTGGTGGAAAAGTGGAAAAAATAGATTTCTGAGTTCCCCTTTTCAATTAGTTTTGGAACTGAGCTTTAGGCTAGCCAGCACCTTGACATTTCAGCTGACATAGCTGCTTTCTTTTCTTTCCCCTTTTGTCTTAGCTCCAACTGGCTGCCCTTATAAACACTCCTTTAGGAATTAGGGTGCATGTCAGATATCTTAGATGAGAAGAACTAAGTACACTTCTCTGGCATGCAAGAATTTTCTTTTTATAGAAATATTAAAATGCCATCTGTAAGCTTTTGGAATGTAGGTCATGTCCATGGAGAGTTTAAATTTGAGGTTATGACAGATGTTGGGTTGTGAATTAAAAATTTGGCTCCAAGTCTGTACATCTAACTTGGTTCCGTTGACTTCCCTGGAGTTAGTTCTGCTGACACACATGTAATAAGATCAGATTCTGAATATCTAAGTACTCAGTTGAGCTCAGCAGAATGTAAATCCATCAGTGATATGAGGGATGAGGCTTGTCAGGAAAGTAATGTGCAAGCTATGATGGGGATACACACAGGCCAAAGAAGACCAACTACTTGATCTCATATAGAAGAAAATGCAGAGAAAGTTGTGCTTATTGATTGCTGCTTAATATTTTTTTTTCTTTGCTGAGAAAAATAGGTTGTGCTCTGATCACTAAATGTTATGTTATTTTTTAAATACATAACAATGGTGCTATTACTGCTTCTGCTCAGGGTGTTGCTGTTCACTATTGCATTTGGTGCCAGGCTGTATACATAGATCACAACTGCTCTGTACAAGAAGCTAAAAAGTCAGTTGTTACAGCAGAGGTCTGAGAAAAATGGATGTGTATTCTAGTGCTGATAATCTGATCAGCACCTGTGTGCCCTACCAGATAGGCGAGGATATTGTTCTATCAAGGACTGCAGTGAGAATGGTCTACTTCTCCAGTTTCAGATTCTTGGCTAGCACAGTTCAGTTGCTCTTAAGTGCTACCTGTGAGACTGGGGCAAGTTGTCTGCAGCTGCTTCATGCAGGACTTGACTGAGTGCTGTCCCTTCCGCTGCTGCCATACACAAATAGGTGGAAAGCGCAGTGTTTGGAAAGTTGATGTCCTATGTGCCTCACAGATGACACTCCTAATCTTATGAGAAGCCACTTACTGCTCTAGCTGTGGCTTCCAGGTGGGCTTCAAAACCAGCCACATGTATAATGTATTGTGATAATTCTATTTGGCAACAGCACAGACACAGCTAACTATGGCTAGGTCCTCATCCAAGTGAAATGACCGCAGTTTTGCCAGGGAAGATAAAGTGCCAGTGTACTTGACTCATGAGATGGCTGGCCAAAATCTCAAATCAGAAACCACAAATTCTTCTTGTTTTGGCAGGTAAATCCCATTGCTATAAATATTTTATAACACCAGTGTAGTGATTCTGTGGAAGGGATACAGAGTAGCCATGGTGTGGTGCTGCAGAGAGTGCTACAAGAGTGGCAGGAGGGGATAGGGAATGCTGTTATGAGAAGTGGAGGGAAAAGATTGCCTCCATCCAGTAGATCTGACCTTACAGAAATGAAGAAAACTGAAGGGAGTAATTAAAAAAGCCCACAACAGAACATACTGGTGACCACAGAGGCATGTTTCCTTTATGAGAAACAGAATTTCTCAGCTTCTGTTCAGCTCATTCCGCCTTGGAAGGTGTGATGCAGTAGATAGTATTCATTACAGAAGTGAGATACCACTGCCCATTTACTAGTGTTTTGTGGCACTGAAAAGTAATGGCTTCTGGCCAGTATACCTGCTGCTGTGTGCAGAAACTCTGGGAAAGCAGCACCTGGCACCAAGTTCTTGAAGACATTGTGGATGAGGCTATTTTGGCCCAGAACAGAAGATATGGCTATGGTTATTAAAAGAAAAAGGCTGTTGTGGCAGTTTGTGCTGTGGTTGTTCTGTGCCAAATTCTGCACATAGATACAGAAACTCAAACAACTGATTTTCCAAGATGTACTTAAGAGAAGAACTCACGGAGTATTTAGGATTTTTCATTAAAAAATTCACATAGTGTTGTTACTTAAATTAAAATGTATTTAGTTTAAAACTATAATAAGGATTTTAACAGCATTAGTGTATATCATGCCAAGGGAAAGACATTACAGAAAAAAGGATGCATCATCAAGAAGCAGGAGTCTTCCCCTCATTCAATACTCTGGTTGCAGGCCAGGATGGGAGAGGTGCAGGGAACTTCTGTTGTCACAGAAGCTGCTGAAATTCTTATGGCTGCCACTGAGGGAGCAGTAGCTATGTCTGGGGAAAAAAAATCTGTCCACTAGTGAATCTTGACTTACAGAACCTTAACCCTCACCCTGGTCCTCCCTATTCTTTACCCTGGTTCATGATACAAAACCTTCAATTCTAATGGAAAGGATTCATCCTCCTATTGATAGTATATCTCATGCAGAAGGTCAGAAGCTGCTCACACACTGTTGGAATTCTTCTTATTGTAAAAAGAGGCTATGCTCTACTCGTTTTTATATGAATTTAGTCCTTTTCAATTCATTAAGACTAATGTAATAGTGAAGCTGAAATCTGTTCACTGATATCTGACTCTGGTGTTTTAGGTCAATATGATCATGCCATTTTCAAAACATTATTCATTTATTTTAAGACCGGTAATTGTTTGGTTGACATTGCCAACTCTGTTCATTGATCTGGATAGCTTCATTTAATATAGTAGCATTCACAAAATGGTTTTGTGCCTCATTTAATTTTTCTGAAAAAGGTGAGATGTTTGTAGGACACTACTAAGCCAAATTTCATAAAATGAGAAATTGGCCAAATCCCTAAATGGATTTTACAATGTACATTCAGCTAAGCCTGTATCTGGGTTAAATGGTTACTATCCTTTTACCCTGCCCTTCAGATTTCAAACCTGATCTCATAAATTGCACAGTGTCACTTGTCAATGTTTTTTTCCTACTTTTTTTTTGAGTAAATCTACTGCCCCAATTTTCCATGACTGCAAAACATGTATAAAGTAGGTGACTGCATCAAATTAATTTTTAGTACTGCACGATGCAGCAGGTGTAATATAATAATTCTGACTTAAAGGCTGGAGTGATCACTAGCAAAAATTTTACATGGATCCTTAAGAAGGTTGGTCAGTGATCAAAAGTTTGAATGAAGTTAATAACACCACCAAATGCTCAGCAGCACAAGTATATTGATTGGTAGCAGGCAACTTTTTAATTTGCTGGAGGAAGTGATTTGAAGAAAGTTGCATTCTTGTGTATCCACTTACCAGTCTTTGAGAACACCCTATTCTTCCTGATGCAGCAAAGCTAGTAATTATAGTATATAAAAATAGCTAAATACCCAGGGTATATATAATTATTTTGTCACTCACTAGTCATTTATTTTCTGTTCAGCATCAACTATGCCCTCAATATTGTACTTGCATAATTCCTTTACTAAAAAATAGAAAAATCCCAAACCAAATTACCTGTGGCAGTAAAATGTGCTGAAAACTGCTGTGTAAAAGGCTGACACTGAATTGTTTGTAGCGTACTGGAGGGAGCTGGCAGGCTCTGCAGGAACTGCAGAAGTGTTAAATGTTTTCACTTAATCTCCAAATTATCTGATTAGATTCATAGACAAATTAGGATTGTACCTGTTTCACAAGCATGTAATAGTAATGCATGATCCCTGCACTGATGAAGGTAAAAATCTGCTGACATAGACAGGTCATTTGAGGGAGTTTTCTCTGCTAACAGTCCACAGGTATTCCTCCTGGGAGATGGTTGTATGGGTTTGCCACAGACCACTTGGTGAAAGTGTAATCTGCTGTTAACCTTTTGTTGGTCTATGTCAGAAAGTTCACCTCTCAAAAAGAGGCAAATATGAAATGAATACAATGGGACTGTTCCTGAGCCATACCTCATCCTCTAATTGGTGTAAGAGATATATTGAATCCTAGAAAACAGTTAGACGCTGTTGAAGCTGATGTAAAAGATTCCTACACTTTAAATCTTGTATGGGGGTAAATAGGACCTCTGGGTACACAGAGGTGGTAAGGTCTGTCTATGAAGCAGCACCACGGGGATTTTGAGGAGCAAAGTTACTCTCCTGGAAACTCTTTTGACTTGTAGTCCTTGCAGCAGACCTGGAGGGCATGGCAGGGTTGTAGAGTTCTCTTTACCTTGTAACAGTTTATGCTACACTGTTCCATGATGTGACACAGCTAAAAGCCAGTGCATGCAGTTTTGTTATTTTACTGAACAAGGTGAGAGTAGCTGATTTTAAATTACTGACTCCTGTGATATGGTGCAGGAATGTCACATTTGCTTGTGGCTCAGATCATGCTGGATCCATACTAACTAAACATATTTGCTGTAAAGAAAGTAAAAATAGAAGTGGTTACATCATTTATCTTTCACCTTTCTGTCATAACAAAGTACAGTATTTTAATTGTCTAGTATCATTCACAGATACTATACTCCAGAACTGTGAAACAGGCTGAATCACAACAAAGAAAATCTTACCTGAAATCTTAATTACCTTGTATCAAGTGAATCTAATCCATTTTGTACTTTGCATCTCAGAGACAAATGACTGGCAGAGGTTATTTCCCCTGTGTAAATCATTACCTAGCTGGGGTGAATAATTCTGTAGGATTATCAGGCTTCAGTCTTATGATGAATATAGTTCATTTCAACTACTTGTGGGTTGCCAGTGTAACTTGCTTTCTGCAGATTCAAATGCCTAGGCTGATCCTATCCCATGTTTTCTCTGTATGCTGGCATCACAGCAGGGCATAATGCTCATCTAAGAGTACTGTGTTGAGGAAATGTGGCAATGTCCTTCGGTGAGGAGAAAATTCCTCTGAGGAAAGGAAAGCAAATAGGTTGCAGGGAAAGCACTGCAGCCCATACATGACACAAACTTGAAACTTGAGGGTTTTCTGAACTCCCATTTACCTTGGAAGAGGAATTGTTTTTTAATGTGCTGGAGTCTGAATTAATTATTGAACTGTTGAAAAGGAGGCTACCAATCACCAGACAAGTGAAGACAAGACTATTCTGTGACCTTGAATGACTACAGGATTTGCTGCCAGTTCAATTTAGCGTTCAATTTGTTGCTGATGTTGCTTCTTTTCAGAAATATTGGAGTCACGCAGCAGAAAACACAGGGCACATACTGAAACATTACTTCTTAGGTCAGTGAGAGTTTAGATGTCTGTTACTAATGTAACACTTTGCTTTACTAAATACACTGTGGAGCAAGGTCGTGAGACCTGGCTTTGTCACTGGGTGTTGAACTTGGAAAACCTCAGTTCTCAAATCACATCTTTGCTCTGGAGGGTAATAGCTGATTATAGTAGTAGGTCTTTATCTTATGTGATGACATGCAGTAGGGGAGTGGAGAAGCTTGTTATGCTAAAAAGCAAGCAGATACAATTACCTGTTTGTTTGTTTGTTTTCTGTAGAGCTTACCTCTTTTGTTTGTTTCTTTGGTTTTGTTGGTTTTTTTGTGGCTTTCTTGTGGAAGCACAGAACAGTGCTGCAACAGGAGTAGCCTATTTGCAGCCTCATTCTTTTATTATTCTCATCAAACTCATCTCACTTGTTCACAGGAAGGGAGCAATGGAAAAAGGTATCATATTGCTAGTTTGTTCTTAAATAGCTTTTATTTAAGTTGTTGTCTTGAAGATTGGTATTTAATTTCCAGGTTCCATCTTTGCAGGAATTTAAATGGAAAACCTTTTAGTGACTAAATGACAATATGTCTTTCCAGTGCTTTGCAGGACTTATTGCTTACTAGCATTGATGTACTGCTGTCAGGAATACCAAAACACTAGACACTCAATACTCAGTATGTGCTGGTGTGCATTGATTTATTGCAACTGTTGTGAGACAACTGCCAACAGGTCTCAGTAGATAAGGATCTCTAATTCCAGAAAGACTGAGCATCAAGACTTCTGGTTTTGTCTCACATTTGATTCTTCATATCTGGATAACTTACATGTGGAAATAGAGGTGTATTAATTTAGATAGAGAATTCAGGTCTTCTGAAAATGTAGAATTGTAGATGCTGATGTAGTTTGGTACAGTCGTTGCCAACAGGTGTCACTGTTGTGGACACTTTTTATTGTTCACTAGACATCTTTGTTTCATGTGAGTAAATATGACACCACACACAGAGATGCACATATAGCTTTAACACATCCTGAAGAACTGCCACAACAAAGATAATTACGTTTTCCCTGGTCACAGTATCACAGTATAACAAAGGTTGGAAGAGACCTCAAAGATCATCAAGTCCAACCCATCACCACAGACCTCAAGACTAGACCATGGCACCAAGTGCCACGTCCAAACGCACCTTGAACACCTCCAGGGACGGTGACTCCACCACCTCCCTGGGCAGCCCATTCCAGTAGCCAATGACTCTCTCAGTCAAGAACTTTCTCCTCGCCTCCAGCCTAAACTTCCCCTGGTGTAGCTTGAGACTGTCCTTGTTCTGGTGCTGGTTGCCTGAGAGAAGAAGGTAACCTCCCCCTGGCTACAACCACCTTTCAGGTAGTTGTAGACAGCAAGAAGGTCCCCCCTGAGCCTTCTCTTCTCCAGGCTAAACAATCCCAGCTCCCTCAGCCTCTCCTCACAGGGCTTGTGCTTGAGGCCTCTCACCAGCCTCGTTGCCCTTCTCTGGAC
>VWZE01008118.1:135867-157043 GCA_013396675.1 Eubucco bourcierii
CAGTTTCCAATCGTCAGGGACCGCTCCTGTGAGCCAGGACTGGTGGAAGATGATGGAGAGAGGCTTGGCCAGCTCATCTGCCAGCTCTCTCAGCACCCTAGGATGATAATGAAGGCTATTAGGAGAATATTTCATACTGCAGATTCCTAAATTAAACAATGATAAAATATTAGATAATGATGGTGCCTGGGAACTGAAAGTTAAGTCACTGTATTAAGTCATCTTGCAAATGGCAAGGAAACTTGCAGTACTGGCAGTTGCCCTCTTCTTAAATAATGGCTAGAGTTTTCTATAGTTTATTGGCTTGATCCCTCAAAGAAAATGGTTAAGTATGTTACTTTTTAGATGCTTATAGAAAAAAAAAAAACAACTTCATCCCTATTTTCTCTACATCAAGAAGTAAATATTTTTAAAAATGTATTGCAACAACAAGTAACTGATATTGACTTCTGGATCAATAATATGTGCAATGGGACTAAGATTTGCTGGATCACTTTCAAACGTCAAATATTTTAACTGTGGTCTTTAACTATGAATGTAGATCTCAAGTTTAAACCCATAAATAGCAGATTTACAGAGAATCTTCATACCTTCCTCACAAATATTTGCCTTATTGAAACTCCATATGCATCACAGAAGATGGGCTTTCTTGTAAAAATCTGGTTTGATATCTATATTTCTAACAGTTAAGAGCAGATAAACTCCTCTCTTAGATGAACAGAACAGCTCAGCATCTGTATCTGTCCAAAGACATAAAAAAAGTCACAAACTAGGCCTCTGTATGTCTAAATTCTCAGTCAACTCCACCCAGTAGGGGTGATCTAAGCATACCTAGTCCACAGTGGCATCATTCAACTAAATTAAAGGCAAAATATAAGGGCCACATCCATTTTGCATATTTCATATATTCAACACCAGAAACATTCCTGTTTTTCCTTTTACCTTTTCACAGGCCAAAAAAAAAATTCGCCTTACTTTGACACTGCATTGAGATACTTCACCCCATTTTCAGTTCCATCTGCTATGACCTAGCAGGTAACTTTCTGTCTGGATGAGTCAGAGTACTATTGTTTTTCAAGTTTTATCACTTCTTGAGGGTACCACTCTGTAAAAAGTCATGAAAATAGATCTCTTTAATGTAGCAAAAAAATATTTCAGAATATGCTAGGTAGGGGTAAAAAAGGGCAATTTAGCTGGATGTTCTGCATAAAGGCAGTATTTTGGAGGAACTCTACTTCTGTTACTGAAGGCAGTGTGAAAACTGTATCTAAGAAAGTGTCTATTTCAAAAAGCCTAAAGGTTTAGATAAAACAGATTATAATCTGTGAAATTATGTGTTTATCACGGTTTTCCTTATTTATGCCAGTTGTGTGATGTAGGAGTGTACTGACACTGTCTGTTAAAAAACTGGCAACTCAACCCTCAAAGCCTTGTCTTAAAGCCATGAATTAAAAGATAATGGGTTGTATTTGCTAACTTATTGAAGATTTCCTTTATAATTTTGGAAAGCATGCTTAAAACAACACAGAGGAAAGCAGAAAAGTTACTTTTTTCCTTTCGGAAGTGGATGACCACACAACAATACGATGTTAGTCATCTACTCAGCCTGGAGAAGAGAAGGCTTTGAGGAGACCTTAGAGTAGCCTTCCAGTATCTGAAGGGGGCCTACAGGAAGGCTGGG
Organism: Eubucco bourcierii; assembly: GCA_013396675.1. NCBI lineage: Eukaryota > Metazoa > Chordata > Aves > Piciformes > Ramphastidae > Eubucco > Eubucco bourcierii. Next base: position 137,549 of record VWZE01008118.1, read on the forward strand.
GAGGGACTATTGACAAGGTCTTGCAATGACAGGACAAGGGGCAATGGGTTTAAACAGGCAGAGGGGAGATTTAGACTGGATGTTAGGAGGAAGTTCTTTCCAGTGAGGGTGGTGAGGCACTGGAACAGGTTGCCCAGGGAGGCTGCGGCTGCTCCCTCCCTGGAGGTGTTCAAGGCCAGGTTGGATGAGACCTTGAGTGAGCTGTACTAGTGGGAGGTGTCCCTGCCTCTAGCAGGGGGTTGGAACTAGACGATCCTTGAGGTGCCTTCCAACCTTACCATTCTATGATTCTACTTAAAACAGTTTCACTGAAGAAAGCAGTTTTATTAAGTAGTCACTACTATGTATCAATTACCTATTGCAATGTGCTGAGCTGAGGGTTATGAGGGAGTAAAAAGCAACTAATAATTATATGTAGCAAAAGATGTCAATGCACTGTGTAGTGCTGTTTTGCATTGACACCTAGAAAGGAGACACAGACAGCACATGTGCATAAAGTAAACAAATAAATGCTTCCTGATTCAGGGGTACAGAACATTGTGAAAAAACTGGATTTGACTGTGCTGGTTTGAGGCTAATTGGAATATTTTAATAGAGAAAATTATATTATAGGCTGTGAAAAGCAAACAATGGTGATGTCTACTTCACTCATAGGCTTGTTGAGACATAAAAGAACAAGAACACAAACATAGATAAGACACTCACAGACACAGAGAGTCTCTGTCTCTCTCTAGCTGCAGGTTTTGGTCTGCTGGCCTCTCTGCTAACCTAACTAACTGCTCTACTTCAAACCCCCGTGGCCGATCCTCCAAACTCACCTTACATGTATGACAAACCCTGGGGTAAGGTAGAGGGGTGGAAAGAAGGTGGAAAGGCAGTTGGGAGCCCCTCCTGGGGGCTCTGATATCTGGGAAGGGTATTGTGTTACTGTATTACCTTTTAACTTGTATATTTCTGTATATATTCATGTATATTGTGTATATATCTGCTTGTATACTGTGCTAAGCTGTAAATAGAGCTTCAGTCCTTAACTTCCAGCTGGCTGAGTTCTAGTCTGGGTGATTTTATAGTGTGGAGGGGCAGGGAACTCCCAAACCATTACATTGACAAAGGAATGGGTTTAAACTGGCAGAGGGGAGATTTAGGCTGGATGTTAGGAGGAAGTTGTTTACAGAGAGGGTGGTGAGGCACTGGAACAGGTTGCCCAGGGAGGTTGTAGCTGCTCCCTCCCTGGAGGTGTTCAAGGCCAGGCTGGACGAGGCCTTGAGTGAGCTGTACTAGTGGGAGGTGTCCCTGCCTATGACAGGGGGTTGGAACTAGATGGTCCTTGAGGTCCCTTCCAACCCTGTCATTCTATGATTCTATGAAATTAATAGGGAAGGAATTTTATTGCGTTGTTTAGTGTATACATTTGTGAAGAGATTCGTGAAACAAGCAGATTTCCAATGCTGCTGGTGCGGAGTATATTTGCATTGTATGCATTAAAGAAACAATTCAACAGAAGTTAACTCAGGAGGGTATAACACTCACTGTTGCTAAGATTAGTAAAAATTAGTCATATAATTGGCTCTGTGACACACCTGTAAGTGTCCTACTGAGCATATAAGCTGGCAGCTATTGCTGTATTATATTAGTGATAGAAATAAACTTAGGGTTGAAATGAAGCCCAGGATCAGAGTTCCTCTGGCTTAGATGAAAATCACAAAAATTATGTGCTGACCAATAACTGAGAACGTCCCTTAGCTACTTGCTCCTCCCTTTTCCCCTGGTATGGGGAGAAAATAGGAAGTGAAAAGCCTATTCACTATTTTTCACTGCCACCTCACTCTCAGCCCTTTCTGCTACTTGAAAGAGTAGTGGGTTTGATAAACAAAGGCATGGTCCTCATCAGTACCTGTCACTGACAGAAAATGAGGGAAGGTTGTATAGCAGTTTGTAGTGGCAAGACATCCTGTCTGCAGTTACCTGAACCCTTTCTGCAATATCTAATGTTCCATCTATTCCTCTGAAGAACAGTAATTCCATAGGACATGCTGAAGCAAATTGAGCAGGAGTGTAGGTTCGATTTTAATCAAAAAAATGGTAGCGGTCCTTGCAATGTGTCATGCTTTTTTATCTGATGTATGAAAGGAAATCAAATGCCATATACAACTTCAGTCTTATTCATGTCAGAAGAGTTACATATCAAAAAATTGCAAATGTTCAGCAAAAGTGAAATCCACCAAATATACTTTATTACATTAGTATAAAAGGTGATTGACATAGAATAAATGACTAGCATAGCATAGATGATTAGTTTTAATATGAAAGATGATAAGATGTAATTTTTATGATTCAACAGTAAGGTTTTTGTTTACTTTAGACTTCCCAACACTATCTAAATACTTGCACAGACTGTCAGAAAATGTATCTTTCATGTCTATAGTGCCATAGCTGAGGGTAAATACAGAAACAGCTTTGGTATCATGAGCATTTGACATAGGACTGTTTTTTAGTTCGCTCTGCTCAGAAACAAAATCTGATATTATTACCAGCATAAAGTCAGGGACTGAATTTCCCTTCTTAAAGCTGGCTTTCCCACACAGAATTGCCCTTCTAGTGCAGTACTCATCATAGCCTTTCTCAGTTCCTAGAGTGATAAATGGGCCTTCCAGGTGTACGTTCCCACGAGGTTTTGAAGTGCATTCTCCAAATGGAAATGGCATTTGAAGCTGGTTTTGCCTGGTTTCCAAAGGAAATCAGACATATGTACCTCCTTACCTAGCAGTACTCTGCAAATAATGTTGACATTTCCTCTTTTTTAGCTACAATTGAGAAGGTTGTAAAGGTCTTCAGATAAAATTAAGTTTACATCTTACAAAAAGTTACCAGTTGGGCAGGAGGCAGATAGTTAATCTGACACTGGAAGAGCAGTGGCAGTTACCTGCTTTGCTTAGCCTGTTAGCTGTCTTGTCAGTGCTGACATGCAGACTGATTGTTATGAACAACATGTTAATATTTTGGAACTACTGGAAATGGGTTGAGTTCTCCAGATAGCAGAAAACACTGAAGAGAAATGGGGTTTACTGTGAAACAGGAGAAAGAAAGAGGAGAGCTTTTGGCACTGCTTTGGAATTGATACTGGAAAGCACAGGTAAAAAAGATTTGAGTTTGTCACTGCAGAATAAAGGGATTCCAAAAGCATTGCAGGAAACCATGGTTCATTAGTTTCATTGCTCTAAAGATGGTTTATTCTTTCTTTCCTTTCTTACCTGGACAGCTCTATTCAGTCTGTCTGGCCACCCTCTTCTATCCTCTGTACCTGGGTCCTTCAGATTATCCACTGAAAGAATACTCTGAAGACTTGTAAATGCTTTAATGAAGTTTACAGTTGAAAGCTCTTCTGAAACAACGGGACAGCTACCTTTGTCCTTACTGAACTTTTACCATAATTAGCACAAGATGAGGGAAAAAGAAGTACTTTTATTACTGAGAATAGGGGAACTTTCTGGTGGTTTTAATTTTTTAGACTTTCCCTAGTAGCTAAAGCAGGGTAAGAGTTTTCTAATAAAGAGGAAAGAGAAATGTAATGTTATTTTCCCTGCAGTGTCTCTCAAATATATTGTGCTTGTAATTTAAATACGTAAGGACCATTAATTTTTCTAGCAAGCTTTTATTTACTTTTTATTGCTTACCCTAAAATGTAAATGTAATGTGAGAAATTGAGCTCATTATTTGTCATAGTTTTTATCTGTTTCATTTTCATGTGCGTCTTCAATTACTTTGTACAAAACATGATTACTTCAACAGCTTTTATTAACACAAAATCGTTTCATATTTTTCTAATGGTAAGTTCAAGATGGAATTAAAATATTAAGTTGTACAAATGAAAAAGGAAGGGAAAATTACCCTGTAAACCAAAATGAAATATTAACAAAACCTTTAAAAGTAATGAATGTCTGCTGTAGAAAATTTTAGAGTGCAATCACTTTTGAGACAAATTATTTATGATCTCGCGTTCTTGGAGCTGTTTGTTTATGCTAACCAGAAGAAATGTACTGCAACACATTCTTTACTTGTCAGATTAAGAGAATTTTATTTGGACCTTTTTATTCTCTATCTTTTTAAACATATATATTAATACATATTTAACAAAAGTTCTTCTGAAGCTTTTTTTAAAAAGCTCCAATTTTTAAAATTTACCTTGACAACATTTAACGTTATCTTTTAAAGGCTGCATGAACTGCACCATTACTTATGAGTATCAATTATTCATAATACTACCTCATGTGCAAGTAAACCAGCAGTTTGTAAAATGTGCAGAGGAAAATGTATGATTGATGACTTTCTTAGGTGAAGGTATTACAATTGTATAGGCAAAGGCTACTGGACAGTGTTCCCTTAGCCCCTCCATAGAGGCTGCCACCACTGTAGTAAGCAGTAAGAGGCTCCAGGCATTAATTTGGAAACAGAAATATGCCAACCCATTCAAGAAGGTGTCTGGGCCTTATTAAAAGACTAGTTTTGTACCAGCAAAAACTAATCTGAAGAGCAAAAGTGAGCTAGTGCCTTGCCTTTAAACCACAACAACTGGCTCAAATTGCTGTTTGGTCACCATGTGGACAAGATACTGGCTGGACCACTCTGGAGATTTGTTCTGACCTTTCAAGTGCTTGAAACTCATGTAAGGGAGAGATGGCTGCTTTGTTTTTGCGTAATCCACTTCATGTCTCTTTGTGTCTTCAATCAACATAGAACACAGGATTTAATGATTTATTTTAAAAAAAGTATAGTGGGTAAAAATCAAAGAAACTATATCAACAGCTTTGTTTTAGGCCACAAAGGCATCTACACAAGACTTGTGAAAGCCATAGATAAAACTGCTACAAAAAGCTTACTTTCATCCATTGTATGAACATCTGCTGCATTAAACCAGACAAGTTGTGTGGAGAATGAACTTTAGAATTACACTAATTAGCAGCAGGATGTCCACAGAAGGTCACCACAGGCAGATAGCTGAGAGACCCTGATGTAGTTTGCTTCTCCTCCATAGTAGAAGGGGACCCCAGACTTGCAAAAAACCTTCTGGAAAGGAGGTAACCCTCTGAAATTGTCATTTTAGAAGACATTTTCCTTTCTCCCCCAAATTAGCAATCAAATTAATTTAAATTAAGAAAAGGACATAAGATGATGCTTCCCAAAAAGACAAACATCTGACTAACAGTATCTTGTCCATTGTGAATTAGACTCCTAACCCCTGACTTTGACCAAGTTTCAGATTTTAACTGGGATCTGTGAGATACTGATTCTTAAATCAGGGATCACTTTGCTGACAATAACCAGTATCTAGAAAAAGTAGTGTCTCCTGAAGCCAGGACCTCTGGGTTCTCATAGATACCTCCCTCAAGGTGCTACCCTCCAGGGCTAGGCTGGTTCTGTTGCATTTGGGGTCAATGCAATATATTCCTGACTCCTGCTCTGCCGCGTCCATATACTGGCCTTGAATCCTCTCAAAAAGAAAGCCTCATCTCTTCCATTCAGTTTGTTTGAAAAGCTTCCAGGTAGTACCAAGTGACAGTGTTGTTTCTGTTAATCTGGACTAATTTGGTTACTCTTTTAAAAAGTATATTGCACAAGAGAAGTATATTACACAAATGTGAAAAAAAAAAAAAAGGTAATCATCTGTAATCTGCTACCTTTACCAGGTAAAAATGAAATGAAACATCAGAGTGAGAAAGGTATTTTAAATGCAACATTAACTTGCTGTGGAGAGATAAAATGGAAAAAGCAAGAAATTTAACTTAAAATGCCAGGAGCTATACCCTGAAACACTTCAAAAATCTTTCAGGGCAACAGCTTAATTAACACACAATTGCTGAGTGTGAGAGCCAGAAAGCAGTTGCATAGGGTAATAGCTCTAATTACAGCAGTGGGCACATCCGCTTTAGACTCTACCTCACTTTGCGACCACAAAGCTGACAGCAACAGCTTTTTCCTGCTCTCATCTGCGGGCTTGAATCTGAGTGTTGTTAATAGTGAGGTCACTAAAAAAAACAAAACTGCAGTGTCAGTCCTCCAAAGGCAGTACAGCACATGAAGCTCTCTAAACAAGCAGAGCCCACCTACTTACTGAAAGGACATAGGCTGTGGGTTATTGTTGTGTTTTTGACTCATTGGAGAACTGGACACTGGAAGAGTGGTGTGAAGCACAAAGCCCAGGTGCTGGGAAAGTAGCTATATTCTGGACAGTCTCTAATGAGAATTGTACCTGTGCAATACAAGTGGCAGACTTAATGCAATTCAAGAAATTACTGATCATTCCCTTCATGCTCCCCCTCATAGCTCACTGACTGTGAGCTCTTAGTCTATTCTAATGTCAAGTAAAATGGTTTATTTAAGCTTAAATGCAGTCTTTATAGATTAATCTGTCACCTGAATAGGTCATAGCCTTAGGAGGCTTTCAATCAGATGAGACATATTTTCAAGATTAATGTTCCCGATGAAAGAAGGTAGCAGTAATACTGTTTTTTAAACTTATTTATAGTTGAGATTCTTTCTTTCATGTGGACCTTCATTAATATCATTTTCCTGACAAGTCTTTCAATCTTGACTATTTAGAGTGTATAATCTTCCATAAGTAATACAATACTTCTTTTTTTTTTTTTCCCATGGCTACAGATTGTGACACAACAAACTTAATGTTGTGGTCTATTAATGTCAATAATCTGAAGAAACATGTTTGGAAGCAGTGTGCTGCTAATTAAAAAGACACAATACATAAAATACATTCATCAGAGAATTAAATACTGTCTTCACTTACGAAGAAATTTATTTTTTAAAATAATCATATGTTTTTCAAAAGGAGGAAAGCCTAAATGCAAAACACAAATTGCCAGATAAGAAGTGTTAAAGCTGTCATCACAGCTTTTCTTGAAACTTGCATTTCTTGTCCTGACGGAACCAGAAGATGGAATTCTCCCTCTGATTTTGTTGGGAATGTATTTTAGCTTAAAGAACAGGGTCTGAAGGGAAATAAGTCATGTAGCATGGAAAAAATGAAATGTAAAACAGGTAAAAAAGGAAAAGCATAATGCATTGCCCATATCCACTGGAGACTGCATGAGAAATAGCCATAAATGCTAGCAAGAGAAATTTGAACTTAATGCTGAGAATGTTTTTAGCAGTCAGAACGCATATACCCTGAGAAAGTTTGCCACAGGCAGTTGTGGTATTAGGGATTTGTAAGTATGGCTTAGCTGGGAGGTTTAAAGAAGTCTGACAAGATTTTTAAAGAAGAGGTTAAACAACTGCGAGAAATTATTTAGATACAGTTGATTGTGCTGAAAGAACTAGGTTGGTTAGCTGACCTATCTGGGTCTCAAACTTGCTGCTGAAAACAGTTCCAGACAGACCTGTTCTGTCTATTGCTGTCCCCTTCTAGGGAAGTCTTAGCAAGAGGTTCCTTCTCTCCAGGTTTAGGGCTGGCCCTGGAAACCCTTGTCTCCCTAAATGGAAAGCAGAATCAGGGCATTTTTCTGCTGTCTTTGACCCAGCAGTGAAAAGCAAAGTGTAATTCAGCATAGGAAGCATTTCAAAGGTCTCTGCCAGAGTTAAAAATAAATGTGTTTAATTTACAATGTATTTTTATTTTGACTCTAAAATTTTACTTGCAGGAAAGAATATGATTGTTGTGCAGAAAGGTAGGTGACAGCAAACATGCACAAGTTTTGTTCATTAAGAAATAGATTCAACCATAAAATATAAAACTTTTCAGCACCATAACTTTGCTTCACTTTTTTACTGCTATCATTATTGCGGAAATTAAGTTGAGATCTTGGGGCCTGTTAGTTTGAGAGATGAATATCTGGAATTTTTTTTTTTTTCTGAGTACTGTAGGTGAAGGATGTAAAGTTAATTGGAATAAAACTCCTGTCCCTAGTGCTTCTGAGGATATTTTGAGTGTAAGGGAAGACAAAAGTTACTGTAGTTTGAACATTCATTGACTGAAGTGACTTCTTTTCCAAGCTTAGATTTGTTGTTTGTGCATTTACTCTTCCTCTGCAGATGATTTGTGTGCATGGAGCAGCAGAAACTATATACAGTTGTGTTAGCACCATTTTAGCCTTTTTCATTTTAGGAAGGCTCTTGCCATTGGTGCATGAGTTAGTTAAATCACAGTTCCAGAAATTTTCTGGAGAATAATATAGCAGTAAGATAGAATCTATGGTTTGTGTATTTTTTTTTTATCCTTGGTTTCCTTGGTGAAGCTAAGTCTTCATTCCTCAGTAACTTGTGGCCCATTTCTTATTTTTCTGTCTTCATGGTGTTATCCTAGATATTATTTCTACTCTTACACACACAGGTTATTCTGAGGCATGGAAAAGGACNATTTGACATTACCACATAAATAATTTTTCCTTATCATAATAATATTAGGTCTGGTTCCTTTTTTTGGGTTCTGTCTACATTTCTGATTGGCTTTTATGCAGACTTAAGATTTGACTTGCATCAACAAGGAAAGGTTCTGCAGATTTTAACTTCAAGTATTAGCTTTGAAATAATTTGACCTTAAAAAATACACATTTCTTTGCTTTGAAAAATTTTTCAAATTATCCTTTTCTAAACATAAGGTACACCATAGCGTCTTGAAGAAAATGACATCTGACAGCTTCAAAAAATATCGTGTAGGAGGGAAAAATATATCATTTTAATTGTCAAATCACTTCAGGGTTTAGCTCTGTCTGCAGCAAGCAGATAATGAATGCAAGTGAAAATACATCATTGCTCATATATGTTCAAATTATTTTTGTCCTTTGTTTTACCTAAAATTTAGCATTTTTATCTCAACAAATATTTCACGTTTAATCCATAAATCTATGTCAAAACTGAAAAGTGGAAGTGTTGCTTTGGGATTATTCTGTGCAGGATTTTAAGACGGGGATGTTCACAAAATGTTAACTTTGAAATGCAAAATGTTGGAGACTATTTGGCCAATCTACATTTTGAATTTGCAAGTAGATCTTCATGTCATATTCTGGATTCTAAGAGGAATACTCACAGTGGCAGGAGTCAGCTCCAATAGTATGTGACTCACATAAGCCATGAAATCTAATTGAAACTTTTCAAATTGCAGATGTTAGTATGAAAAACTGCTTGCTTGTGAACAACCTTCAAAGCAAAATTCATTCATCCAATTATCCACTGGGTGATTCTGAACAACAAATATAATTGAACAAACTGTAAGCTACTCTTCAACAACTCTTGAACAGAAAGATGCTTGATCCATCCACTTACAATGCATTTGCTCAGCTGTAATAGCAGTATTATCTGCAGAGGTTCCCTCCAGCAAATTATATCACTACTAATATGATGGCCACATTGTCTGCTAAATTTGTTCATGTAAAACTTCTGCTAACCTCTCCTAATGTCTGTAGAATGTTGAAGTGAAGGCTGAGAGTTAGGGTGTCATGACTCTGGTGGTGAGCTGCAGATGTATTTGCAGTGTCCGTTGAATAGAAGAGAATGGTTTAGGCTGGAAGGAACCTCAAAGATCATCCAGTTTCAACCCCCAGCCATAGGCAGGGACACCTCCCACTAGAACAGGTTGCTCAAGGCCTCATCTAACCTTGCCTTGAACATCTCCAGGGAGGGAGCATCCACAACCTGTTCCAGTGTCTCACCACCCTCACTGTAAAGAACTTCTTCCTAACTTCTATCTCCCCTCTTCCAGTTTAAACCCGTTGCCCCTTGTCCTGTCATTACAAGACTTTGTAAATAGTCCTTCCCCAGCCTTCCTGTAGGCCCCCTTCAGATATTGGAAGGCTACTACAAGGTCTCCTTGAAACCTTCTCTTCTCCAGGCTGAAAAGCCTCAACTCTCTCAGCCTGTCCTCATAGCAGAGCTGCTCCAGCCCTCTGACCATCTTTGNGTATGTGCACACTGCAGGCTCATGTTGAGCTTTTCATCAACCCAGACTCCAAGGTCCTTTTCCTCAGGGCTGCTCTCCAGCCATTCACCACCCAGCCTGGATTTGTGCTTGGGGTTGTGCCTACCCAGGTGCAGGACCTTACACTTGGCCTTGATGAATTTCATGAGGTTGGCCTGGGGCCACCTCTGCAGCCTGTCCAGGTCTCTCTGGATGGCATCCTTACCCTCTAGCAAGTCAACTGTGCCACACAGCTTGGTGTCATCTGCAAACTTGCTGAGGGTGCACTCCATTCCTCTGCCATCATATTATTTTCTTATAATTTCAAGATAACATACCACAACTTGTTTCCTTACTACTTTTCTTTGTTACCTTGTCTGGCATTGTGATTTCTCATTATTCCTGCCCTTTAATTCTCTAATTGTTTTCATCATGCCACCATCTGAATGAAAGTTGTATTCCCTTGAGAAGACAAGGAAGATACTCATGTTGGCAGCAGCTTATTAATCCTCAAAACTGGGTCTGCATGCAACACGTTGTTCTGCCCAGTACTGGGGGTGGCTTCCATGAGGAGGGGTTGGGGCTGCCCTGTATCAGACAGTTCATTCCAGCAGGCTCCAAACAACCCACCACAGAGCACGATGGTGGTGCCTCCAGGAAAACATAGTTAAGAAAGGGTAAAAAGCTGCATGGCAACGAGGAGTGAGAGAAATAGCCCTGTGAGCACCAAATTCAGTCAAGAAGGATGGGAGGAAGTGCTCCAGGTGCCAGAAGATGGACTCCTCCGCAGCCCATTGATGATCATGGTGAAGCTGGTGAATATCTCCTGGAAGACTGCATCTTGCGAAGGGCCTAGACTGAAGCAGACGACCCTGAAGGACTGCAGCCTTTGGGGAAGGTCACATGCTGGAGCAGGGAAAGAGTGTGAGGAGGAAGGATCTGCGGAGAGGAGCTGTTCTGGACTGGTTACAACCCTCATGCCCCATCTCCCCTGTACCACTTGAAGGCTGGGATGGGTGGAGGAATTTAGAATGAGAGAGTGAAACTGGACTTACAAAAAAGGTGTGAGTAGGTGAAAGTTTTTAAAAAAAATGTATTTGTTTCTTACTATTCAAATCTATTTTAATTGGCAATAAACTTTTCCTCAGACCAAGAGTGTTGTGCCTGTGGTGGTAGTTGGTAAGTGACCTCCCTGTCCTGAACTTGACCTGTGAGCTTTTTTCCCATTCCTGCCCCCCTTATTATCTTCTCCCTGTCCTGCTGAGAAAGGGGAGTGGTGAGAGCACTGTATCTGGCAACCATCAAAAGTCAACCTACCATGCATGTAACCTCGTGAAGTCAAGAGTTTTTAATTACAAACATTTTTCATTGAGTAACACTGAAAGTAAATTTATGACTGCTGTATCTGAAATGCTTTAAAAAAAAAACAAAAACAACCCAACCCTATGTACACCTAAGATCTACTGTGGTTTGGATGCATTTTCCATGTTTCCCAGCAGGTGGATACTTCCCACCACAATACGTCTTTTAAGTCATCTGACTACTTTGAGTTTATAATGCTATTTATGCAGGAATCGAAAGTGACCAAAATAAACAAACCACAAAACCAAACATGTAAATCTCTTTGCACCTGATCCTGCCCATTTGAAGATAAGCTTTCAAAGGAAAAAATGCACAGCAAACAAGAAAATATCTTTCTGACATAAAATCTAGATGTCTTTCCTCACTGGATGTTACAATATGGGGTTTTGTGTATCCTGCTGACAAGAAAATTTCCATGTTGAAAATCCTGACACGAAATCAGAGGAAGTATGGACTATGAAGGAGGATTTACATTCCTGGTGCACAGAAGAAAGTGGGAACAAGAGACCAGGTCTTTTAACCCTGAATACTGAGTCTAGGCTGTTTTAAGAACTACTTTAGGGTTAATTCATGAGGTAGGTGGTCCATTTTTAAAAAATTTGTATGAGATTTTATTTTTTTAGTGTTTGTAATTCTTGATTTCTATTTCTGTTTCTTTCTTTTTTTTTTAGATACATTTGGCAATAACGATGAAATAAATGGGAGAGAGAGGAGATGCAGGACTTCTCAGTGAAGGATTCATTTGGGAAAGGAGGAAGAGAAATCTCTCAGCCTTCTGGAGACATAAACATATATAAGATGAATACGTACTCACACAGCAGCCCTGTATGAAATATGCCATCTTAGTTACAAATAATAAGATATTGTCTTTATGTAGTGAAAATTGTGATGAATTGGCCAAAGCCACCTCTCTGAAACATCACAGATTTTAAAGGATTTTATGCTACAGGCCTACCACAATTAGAATCATAGAATCATGGAATGGTGAAGTTGGAAGGGACCTCAACGATCGTCTAGTTCCAACCCCCTGCCATAGGCAGGGACACCTCCCACTAGTACAGCTCACTCAAGGCCTCATCCAACCTGGCCTTGAACACCTCCAGGGAGGGAGCAGCCGCAACCTCCCTGGGCAACCTGTTCCAGTGTCTCACCACCCTCACTGGAAAGAACTTCCTCCTAACATCCAGTCTAAATCTCCTCTCTGCCAGTTTAAACCCATTGCCCCTTGTCCTGTCATTGCAAGACCTTGTAAATAGTCCCTCCCCAGCCTTCCTGTAGGCCCCCTTCAGATACTACCTGAAAGGCTACTATCAGGTCCCCTAGAAACCTTCTCTTCTCCAGGCTGAAGAGCCCCAACTCTCTCAGTGTGTGTCCTCATAGGAGAGCTGCTCCCACCCCTCTGATCATCTTTGTGGCCCTCCTCTGGACCCGCTCCAACACTTCCATGTCCTTCCTGTGCTGAGGGTTTCCGAACTGCACACAGTACTCCAGGTGGGGTCTGATGAGAGCAGTGTAAAGAGGCAGAATCACCTCCCTTGCCCTGCTGACCATTATATAGAAATATATAATTTTGGACAGTTTTCTGAAACACACAGTTTTACAGACCTGTCATTCCACTGATATAAGCAGTACAATTCCATGTATAAATAATACAACTATTGGCCTTGAAACTTCTATTTAACAACTTCAATGTCCTTTTGGACTTTGGGATATGGAATCTTTCATTAAAAATAAAAATCCCTACTTGCCTAATGTCTTTTATGCCAAGGCCATTTTATGCTGATAGCATTAAAAATTATCCTGGATTCTCAGTGTGGCTTGTTAATTAAAGGGCTGGAGGATATTTGATGGGGGGGAAAAAAAAAAAGGGAACTAATTGTTGGTATCCACAAAGATGAATTTTACTATAGATCATATTGTTTAGAAATGCACAGAGACAAAATTTAACTGCCTGAAATGCAAAGTATTACTGAATCTTTCTTTCCCTCTCGATTTTAAAACATACTAAGGTTTGATAGAAAACTTACCAGCTGAGAAGGGGAAATCAGAATCTTAAATTAAAGAGCTTACAAATTGTGTATTCCATTTTTTTTCACTCAACCTGACAACTCCTGACTGTGTCACTGGTATTGGCTTTGTTCTTGTTAAACTGAATCCGTTAAACTAAACTGACTTGGATCCTCAAGCTCTTAGAAAGAGATTTGCTTCTCATGTTGTATATAAATGGTGCATGAAGAGCAGCTGAGGGGACTGGGGTTATTTAAAGTCTGGAGTAAAGGAAGCTGAGGGGAGAGAGTTGAGGCTGTAGAGAGGTGAATATTGGTTTCTTCTCCTAAGTAACAGTGAATAGAACAAGAGAAAATGGCCTCAAGTTGCACTAGGAGAGGTCTTGATTGATTATTATGAAAAAATGTGTTCAGTGAAACGGTTTTCAAGCATTGGAACAGGTTGCCCAGGAAAGGCATTTAAAACATGTAGACGTAACACTTGGGAATACGATTTAGCGGTGGACTTGGCAGTGATAGGTTAGCGCTTGGACTTGATCTTAAAGTCATAAAGTTCTATTCCAACCTAAAGTAGGCTGTGATTCTATGATTTTATGCCTTGAGGAAGAATTCTTAAGTCTGATGAACTGCTGTAAACACTTCATGTTGCTGAAGGTAATGAACCTGGCATGAATTGCACACGTGGTGTATCTAGCCCTTAATCTGCAACTTTCCAAGCCAAAATATTTAGTGTGGGGTATACTCCTCCAAGTGTTTTAAGCCTTCACAAACAGTTAAGGAAATGGAATAAATACAAATAATAAAAATTTGTAAAAGTCTTGCCTTTTGGAAGAGATCATATTCTAAAAAAAATATACATTTTTTTTTCCATTGAACAAAACTGCTTAAAAAAATACTGTTCTTCATAAAGAATTTGGGGAATGGTCAAGGAACACCCATCTCATCTTTCTGGGACTGGATAGTAACATAGAATCTCTTTGGGCACTTATGTTTGAGAAACAGGATGGACTTTGGAGAGGCATCACACTCCCTGGATTTGTAACACCATAATAGCAGTGAGGTAAAAGAGTGACAGCTTGTGCCCGAGCAGTCAGCTGCCATTGTAGCTGTACCTTTCGTGGTGGTTTATAAATAACCACACTAAGAAGATGTGTGCTTACTGCGGTATACGCTACAGATGTTGTCTGTCCATGTGTCTGAAAGGTAATTGTAATGAATACAGATGTTCACTGGCATTTAATAGCCCCTGCTGTCTCCCTGTTGGCCCTCCTTTCTGCTTTAATTTAGGAATGCATCATACAGCCCTATGTCCGCAAAGCACGCGGGCTGTAGAATATCTTAGTGTGGTGACTTCAGTTACAGATGTGCTCTCTAAAGCTATCAGATCCCACTTTTTTTTTTTTTTAAACAAAAGTGCCATAATGCAAAAGCAAATGGAACTTAATGATGGGGTTGTCTCATATGCTTCAGACAAATTAAAGGAATTTGTCTTCATGCTCAGGATATGGGATAGCAATTTGGCTAGCATGGAGGATTAATTTCTGTGCTGTAGTGGCTTTTAAAAGGATGGTGACATTTTTTCAGAAACTAAGACAATGCAATCCAGCACAGGGAGATCTCAGGCTTTATGAAGCCATTCTTACCTAGATATTGAATAGGAGCCATCCTAGACTGGGAACCCAACTGTGAAACTTTCTTCTCTCAGACAACCAGCACCAGAACAAGAGGACACAGTCTCAAGCTGTGCCAGGGGAAGTTTAGGCTGGAGGTGAGGAGTAAGTTCTTCACTGCTCCCTCCCTGGAGGTGTTCAAGGCCAGATTGGATGAGGCCTTGAGTCACCTGGGAGGTGCCCCTGCCTATGGCAGGGGGATGGAACTAGATGATCCTTGAGGTCCCTTCCAACCTTACAATTCTATGATTCTATGAGAGAGTCATTGGCTACTGGAATGGGCTGCCCAGGGAGGTGGTGGAGTCAGCGTCCCTGGAGGTGTTCAAGGCGGGTTTGGATGTGGCACTTGGTGCCATGGTCTAGTCTTGAGGTCTGTGGTGACAGGTTGGACTTGATGATCTTTGAGATCTCTTCCAACCTTGGTGATACTGTGATACTGTGAAATCTATATTGTCCACAATACACTACATGATAAATGTCTCTTCAGAAGCTGCATGTTTTTCAGAAAATCAGCAACAAGCCAGAATGCTCTTAAAAGACCTATGTGTGACTCCTGTAAGAACATATGATGATTTTACGCGTGTGGCTGGCTAAAATTCAGCTGAGGAGCTGTATGTGAGAAACAAACATTAACTCACCAGGATTCAGCATAAGATCACATTGCATAATTTAAAAGAACCTAAAGAGAGCTGTCTTTCACAATGTTACTGCTCCATTTGCAAAGAAAAACCAACATAGCTTTCTAATATTTCTGTATCCTTTTTTTTTTTTTTTACACATACAGCTTTTGCAAATAATATTTCCATATTATCCTTCTCTTTGAAATTAGCCAGGAGTATCTAGAGATAGCATTGAGGTATA
The DNA here is from genome assembly GCA_013396675.1 of Eubucco bourcierii. NCBI lineage: Eukaryota > Metazoa > Chordata > Aves > Piciformes > Ramphastidae > Eubucco > Eubucco bourcierii. The sequence goes on from VWZE01008118.1 coordinate 153,352, forward strand.
AGGTGCTCAAGACCACACTGCTGAAGATAGCCTTTTTTTGATTTTTCACAGGTAAAACCAGCAAAATAAAACATATTTTCAGTAAAACAGTACTAAGAATAGCCTTTAATAAACAAAATGTAAAAACACTAAAGTAATTTTCCTAGATGACAGCAGCAGCTATGGAAAACATCAAGACCTGGTTCCAGGCAATGCCAAGTGTAAGCTTTTATGCCCCATAAATTTCAAATTATGCTTAACTTCATAGTCCTTATTCACGGACTCTAATGGAAAATATCCTTTTGGCTCCAACCACAGAATGAGTTTGACTCCTGCAGTGGATAGGCACAGAAATGTTGCCAGCTGGCCTGGAGTCATGTTGTGTCTAGTATTGTCTGAGCCCTGCACATTGTACATATTAGTTGGGGAAAAGAACCTCCTCATAGGCAGAAACAATTAGTGGATTGTCTTGAACTCCAGGCCCTTTCTTGCAGAATGTAAAACATTTTTGATTCTCATTACGTTCAGAAAGCACTGAAGGATCTCAGCAACTCATGCAGTGGACTACAAATAACATGGAGACAGTTCTAACATACAAAAGAAATAAACTGGAAGTTAAACTGGAAGCATAGTACAAGTGAACGTGCAGAATATTTTCTGGTACCTTCCTGGACTAATCTTGTCTCTTTCTGCTCATCTCAGGGGTTGTCTGCATTCCAGGCTCTTCCCTCAATTGAAGCAATTGGCAGGAACCATCTAGACCCATACATATTCTTCCTTGAACACCTTGCTGGCAGTTCGTTTCCTACTCTGTCCTGGTACATAGCAAACAGCAGAGAGGTCTATGCTAATATCCTTACTCCAACCCAGGAAATATTAGAGTCTAAATAAATCCCTCAAACTGTAGATATATTTTAATGGACTAGGTTGTAGGAAAAGATAACTTCTATGATCGGCTGATATAGCTGGAAAAAATAGATGAGCTTTTGGATGTTTACACTTTCCTTTAGATATGAACTACAAACTAGTTGGAAATGTGGAGGCAGGTTTTCAAAACCAAGGAAGGCTACTCTTTCACCCAACACTTTAGAATCTCATTTTTATCTTTATGATGTCATGACCACTGCTTTTGCTTCTTCCTTTTGCTTACTGCTTACATTTTTAATAGTCCTGATATGACTCGTTTATGGTCTAGACACGATTTTGAGAGCTAACGTAGGATTCAAATGGTACGTATTTATTGTGCTAATTCTTTATATCAGGTAGATTTAATTAACTACATTTGTTTAAAAACCTCAGGAGACTCTTAAGAACAGCCACAGAGGGGCAGCAGACATTTACACTCAAAGGATGTAACGCAGATACGCTTCCCTCACTTGATCTGTATTTTTGTTTAAGGAAAAACAAAACCCCTTAATAACCCATAATAATTGTCAAGCTAGGCTTTTCCTTTGGGAAGCACAATTTAATTTTCACTTCTTTCCTAAAAATGCATACTTATAGGAAAAAAAAACTTTAAAAAGAAATAAAGAATTTTTTTTTTTTTCCCAAGGAGGCCTGATGTCTAATATTGAAGTCTAAGCTTGTTATATCACCCCCATAGCTTTTGGTTTTCAGAGACAGTGTTAAAAGTCCGTGTGAAAAATGACTCATCTTCACTGGCAGAGAAATCGCTGGGTTTTGTTGTTTCTGAAGTAAAGGTATCAAACAAAAGCTCTGAAAACTCCTTGGACAAGTAATTTCCTGAGTAGGAGATATTTTCTACTACTGATAAGATGTACAGATTGAATGTCAATTCTAGTATAAGCCTTCTACAGTGTAAGAGAAACAAACAAAAACATCACATTTGCAAATACCTTTGGTTGGTTGTTGATTTTCACTAATTTATGTGTCTTCTGCTGCTTACATTGTGATTCCTTTGTTCTACTGTAGAATCTACTGTTTGTAATAGTGGACATGTAAATAAGAAGTGGATTGTTTTATATCATTTCAGATAATTATGACCATTTAAAAACAGTAGCTTATGTATGTTTGCATATGTAGATATCAGTAGTCTGACTCGAGTAGGATCTTATCAGGAGCTTTAAGTAATGCACAAGCTTATAGATCTTTTCCTGAAAAAGTCCTACTTTAAAAAAGCTGATATACATAATTTCATTTTCTGCATAAGATTTGTTGTGGTGTTTGTGCTGCAGTTACAGACTTTCAAATATAGGAAGAAGGGCCTGGCCACTCGGGAGGACTGCAGGGTTATTGCGAGGTGATGCAAATAGAAAATTAGAAGGGTCAAAGCCCAAGTGGACTTCAGATGTTAAAGACAACAGGAAATGCTTCTACAAATATTTTAGCAGCAAAAGGAGCACTAAGGAGAATCTCTGTTGGATGCAGGGGTGAACACAGCAGCCAAGGATCAGGAAAAGGCTGAGGTGCTCAATACATTCTTTGCCTCAGTCTTTGCTGGATAGTTGGCCTCTTAATCTGGAAGATAGGGACAGGGAACAGAACGAAGCCCCTGTAATTCAAGATGAGTTGGTTAGTGACCTGCTGTACCACTTAGATTTACACAAGTCTATGAGGCTGTATGGCATACACTCAAAAGTATTGAGGGAGCTTGCAGAAGTGCTCACCAAGACACTTTCCATAACTTCTCAGCAGTTCTGGCTAACTGGGGAGCTCCCAGCTGTCTGGAGATTGCCAAACATGATGCCCATCTACTAGAAGGGCCAGAAGGAGGACCAGGGAAAAGATAGGCCTGTCACTCTGGCCTCAGTGCCTGGGAAGGTCATGGTGCAGATTATCTGGAGTGCCATTCTGCAGTATGTGAAGTGCAACCAGGTGATAAGACCCAGTCAGCACATGTTCATGAAGAGCAGGTCCTGCTTAACAAATCTAGTCTACTTATATGACAAGATGACATGCTTAGTGGATGAGGGAAAGGCTGTGGATGTCATTTACCTGGAGTTTAGAATACCCTTTGAACACTGTTTCCCACAGCATGCTCCTGGAGAAACAGGCTGTTCATGGCTTAGATGGGCGGATGCTTCGCTGGGGTAAAAAAAACCAAAACCAGCTGGATGGCCAGGGCCTGTTAGTCAGGAAGTTACTGTGACCCTGTACTTGCCACTGGTGAGGCCATGCCTTGAATACTATGTTCAGTTTTGGGCCTCTCACTACAGGGAGAACATTGAGGAGTATGTCTAGACAGGAGCAATTAAGCTGGTGAAGGATATAGAGAACAGCTCCAACCACAAGAAGGACTGGAAGGAGGAACCAGGAAATGACAGACCTGTCAGCCCGACCTCAGTGCCAGGCAAGGTTATGGAACAGGTCATCTTGAGTGCCATCACAAAGCACCTACAGGATGGCCAAGGGATCAGGCCCAGCCAGTATGGCTTTAGGAAGGGCAGGTCCTGTCTAACAAATCTGATGTCCTTTTATGATCAGGTTACCCACCTGGTGAATGCAAGAAAGGCTGTGGATGTAGTCTGCCTGGACTTCACCAAGGCCCTTGACACTGTCTGCCACAACGAGCTACTGGCAAAGCTGGCAGCTCATGGCTTGGACAGATTCACTCTGATATGGCTCAAGAACTGGCTGGAGGGCTGGACCCAGAGAGTGATGGTGGGTGGTGCCACATCCAGTTGGTAGCTGTCACCAGTGGTGCCCCCCAGGGATCAGTGCTGGGCCCAGTCCTGTGCAATATCTTTATTGAT
>VWZE01008118.1:157095-170631 GCA_013396675.1 Eubucco bourcierii
GTAGCCAGGTGGAAAGGGACCTGGGGGTACTGGTAGATAGTAACTGAAGATGAGCCAGCAGTGTGCCCAGGTGGCCAGGAGAGTCAATGGCATCCTGGCCTGTATCAGGAACAGTGTGGCCAGTAGGACAAGGGAGGTTATTCTTCTCCTGTACTCAGCACTGGTCAGGCCACACCTTGAGTACTGTGCCCAGTTCTGGGTCCCTGGGCCCCGAGAGAGATGTTGAGGTACTGGAACGTGACCAGAGAAGGGTGAAGAAGCTGGTGAGGGGCCTGGAGCACAGCCCTGTGAGGAGAGGCTGAAGGAGCTGGGGTTGTTTAGCCTGGAGAAGAGGAGGTTCAGGAGTGACTTCATTGCTGCCTACAACTACCTGAAAGGAGGTTGTAGCCAGGTGGGGGTCAGTCTCTTCTCCCAGGCAACCAGCAACAAAACAAGCGGACACAGTCTCAAGTTGTGCCAGGAGAGGTCTAGGCTGGATGTTCGGAGGAAGTTCTTGACAGAGAGAGTGATTGGCATTGGAATGGGCTGCCCAGGGAGGTGGTGGAGTCACAATCCCTGGAGGTGTTGAAGAAAAGACGCTTAGTGCCATGGTCTAGTTGATTGTCTAGGGCTGGGTGATAGGTTGGACTGGATGATCTTGGAGGTCTCTTCCAACCTGGTTGATTCTGTGATTCTATAGGTCTTATGAAGAAAAGCTGAGGGAAGTGGGATTGTTTAGTCTGGACAAGAGGACGCTGAGGGGAGACTTCATTGCTTTCTATAACTGTAAAGAGGTGGTAGTGAAGTGGGTGTTACCTCTTCTCCCTAGCATCAAGTGATGCAAGGAGCAGAAATGGTTGTACCAGGGGAAGTTTAGATTGGATATTAGGAAAAAATTCTGTACTGAAACAGTGGTCAGGCATTGGAACAGGCTATTCAGAGAGCTGGTGGAGTCACATCCCTGGAAGTGTTTAAAATATGGGTAGACATGGCACTTCAGGACATGATTTACTGACCATGGTGGTGTTCGGCTGGACTTGATGGATTTAATTTTTTCCAGAATGTGACTATATAAACTGAAAAGTCTTACATTTGCTCATTTAGATGTGAACGTTTGGCCACAGTTGGTAAGGAATTCCATTCAGTTAATTTTTAATGATCTGAACATTGTAAGAACCCTGTGGTTTTCATATTTTCAGAAAATTGCTCAGTTGTTATTTCTTCTTGGATAACTCAGAAATCTGTTGAATGTAATAATTCAAACTTGGCACAAACAAAATTACTAAGTTGAAATATGATGCTTACTAATTATAAATAGAAACAGCAAACCCCTTCAAGCCCTGCATATACAAGCTCTGCATATACCATACTCCACATATTCAGTATGTAGTTGCCTATTAATATCTTCCAGTTTTGAGTCTGTAGGCACTGATACCTGCACATCTATGATCACAAGACAGAGACATAAATGTGGACAAAGAGACAAAGAACATGCTTACCACTGTGTCTGGGCAGCTAGGCTAACAGGAGGTATCACTCTTTTCTTAGCTATGTTACAACAATAAAACTATACCACAGGTGTTTTCCCAGTCCAATGGCTTGAACCACCCTGGTCTATGTGCTTACTCATGGTAAGTGGCCTGGATGATCAGGTAGTGAGGTGGATTGGGGACTGGTTGAAGGAAAGAAGCCAGAGAGTTGTGGTCAATGGGATGGAGTCCAGTTGGAAGCCTGTGACTAGTGTGGTCCCACAAGGGTCAGTACTGAGACCAGTTCTGTTCAATATATTCATCAATGACCTGGATGAGGGCACAGAGTGCACTGTCAGCAAGTTTGCTGATGATACGAAACTGGGTGGAGTGGCTGCCACACCAGAAGGCTGTGCTGCCATTCAGAGACTTGGGCAGGAAGAAATGTAATGACATTCAACAAGGGCAAGTGTAGAGTCTTGCATCTGGGAGAGAACAACCCCCAGGGATCAGTAAAGGTTGGGGACTGACCTGTTGGAAGGCACTGAAGGGGAAAAGGATCTGGGGGTCCTAGTTGATGGGAGGATGGTCATGAGCCAGCAATGTGCTCTCATGGTCAGGAGATGGTCAGCAATGCCATTCTGGGGGGTTTTAAAAGGGGTGTGGTTAGTAGGTTGAGAGAGGTTCTCCTGCTCCTCTACTCTGCCCTGGTGAGACCACATCTGGAGTTCTTTGTTCAGTTCTGGGCCCCCCAGTTCAAGAGGGACATAGAACTGCTTGAGAAAGTCCAGCACAGAGCCAAAAAGATGATGAAGGGAATGAAATGTCTCTCTTATGAGGAGAGACTGAGGGAGCTGGGGCTGTGCTGCTTGGAGAAGAGGAGACTGGGAGATGAGTTCATCAATGTTTATACATATGTAAAGGGTGACTGCCAGGAGGATGGAGCCAGGCTCCACTCGGTGATGCCTGATGACAGGACAAGGGGCAATGGGTGGAAGCTGAGGCATAGGAAGTTTCATTTAAACATGAGGAGGAATTTTTTCACTGTGAGGGTGACAAAACACTGGAATAGGCTGCCCAGGGGAGTTGTGGAGTTTCCCTCTCTGGAGATACTCAAAACCTGCCTGGACACATTCCTGTGTGATCTGGTATAGGTGATCCTGCTCTGGCAGGGAGGTTGGACTAGATGATCTTTTGAGGTCCCTTCCAGTCCCTGACATTCTGTGATTCTGTGTGATTCATGTGGACTCTGTTAAAGCAGTGTTATTCCTTTTAAAAAAGGACTTTCACTTTGTGTAACTTTCACTTTGTGTAAATTCTAAAAATGCTGACAAAGATGCTGCTAAGAGGAAGCAAAAATTCCTTTTCCAATATAAAAAAGCATTGGCTGCACTGCAGGAACAACTTGCGTCTTTCTTTCCCCTCTGTTTTTTATGATTTGCAAAGAAACATGTTACTCTTTAAATGTGGTATTGCACCACAAATGAAAAGATGAAAAATAGAGTAATGCATTTCCTATGACCTGCTTCAAAAGATTTATTTCAAGGTTTATCTTTATTGAAACAGTCAGTTCAGATTAAACTAGCCCCTGGTGGTAAAACCTAATTAGGTGCACCTGTACAGATTTACTGTGCACCTATTCCTCTGTGGTATACCCATGTCATGATTTTCCATTCTCTGTTGGTTGTCCACTCATACTGTGATCCTTTATTTTGGATTCTTATGCTAAACCAGGTCAGTGCATTGAATAGCTGTTCTTGTCAAACTATATTGCAGTTGTGTCAGTGAACTAGGACAGTTTTTTGTGAGGCCTGGGGTCAGTGTGACTAAGACTGCGGTAATTAAATGGTGAAGATGATTCCTTAAGGCCTCATTACTGCCAAGGAAAAGGTGAATGGGGTCACACCCTAAATAAGCATTAGGAACATTCAAGCGCTTCATCCAAATTTCATCAAGGTTATGACACTAATGTACAAATGAACAATGGTTTGATGCATAAAACTGAAGCAAATCACACTTGTGACAGCTGTTTACAATAAAGTAAGCTGTGCATCTGAAAGCACAAGAATAAACAGGCTGTGTATTGAAAAGCATACAATTAAAATGTGACAAAATTGCCTCTGATTCATCCAAGGGTAAATTTGACAGTGCTAGAGCAGGGCCATATTGTTTCCAGAGGCTGAATCGTGTTTGAGGCTTTCAAAAACTTGGGCAGCTTCAAATGCTTGTTAACCCATTCATGTACCCATGGCTTGTGCTGGACCTGTGGAAGGTGTGCTCATTGAAGCAAGCGAGCTGTGAAAGCTATCCACTTAAATGCTTGTCAAGCAATTTCAGCTACTGTTAATATCTGCAGCAGCATCAAACAGAGGGAAAAATGATTACAGCTAAAAGTAAATGGGTGAGATGAAGCCCTCAGAAATCAAGGGATGGGAGGAAATATTACAGAAAATGATGCAGAAACTACCTGCAGCTCCACACAGTATGATTTACTAAAGACAACACTCCCTTGAAGGTCTTCCATCAAAGAAATTCAATCCAAAGTACTTTGGATGTCTTTTATGCGCCAATAATGAAAATGACTAGTGAGGTTTGCTGTGACAGAAAAATAGTTGCAGCTGAGATCTTTGTGTAGACAGAAAAATAGTTGCAGCTGAGATCTTTGTGTAGCACACAAACTTAGAAAGTTGTTTTGTAAGAACAGGAGTACCTTTTCCACAAATGCAGAGCGGCCCTAAGTAGGGCATGTAAGGGAGTTCACTAGCTTAAAGAGCTCTGCTGAACCAGAAGTGGTAAACACTGAGCTATTGTAGATGATGTGCATTTGTTGCTGAGTTACTTGCAATATTCATTCAATTATAGATGTTGTTTACCAAATGGCTTGGTTGAACAGATTTTATTCTAGGTTGTTAATAACCTACTGAAACATTTGCTGTTAATTGTTTCATGGTTGTGAAATACAAGTTTCTTCGCTTCTGTGTCTGTGCCACGAGATAATTGCAACTGTCTAGTTTTATGCTGGACTATCAATTGCTGAACAACCTTGTTTGCTTATAACAATATCTTTGGAAGAAGAGCAATTTCTCAAACCCTGCAATGAGCAAAACTCCCTTTCCACAAATGCTAAGAAACAGTTAATAACAAGGGGCACTGAAAGCATAAAAAAAATCTGAATGTTTGGAATTCAGATGAAGGCTCATGAATACTGCCTTACTAAATGCCATGCCACATTTATGACTTCAGGGCAAAATATATGAACACCAGACAATGTGAACATATTAATTAATGCTAATTACATCTCTGCAGTACAGATGGGCTCTACTCTCTTGACACGAGTATGCAATATATTTGGCATAAATGTCAGTTAATGTATTTAAGCAGAAAAAAATTTTGTAGTTTGCAAATACACAATCAGCTGCCTTTTATTTGTGAAGACATTATGTGCTACAGCCCATATATGTTGACCTGCAATGTGCATGGTGCAGACTTTCACCACCATATTTACCGTTACAGTGGCACACGGGGATGCTTAGAGGCTTTTTGCTGTTTTTGCTAGTGACTACTGCTACAAGCACGGATGCAAATGCAGTACAGATGGGCTGCAACCCCTGTGTCACAAAACAGAATGGAAGAGAGGAAAGATTTTCCCCTTCAAACTCCAACCCTTCAAAATCCACCCCAATAGTGATACTAACTCAGATACATCTGCACTACTTCTACTGTTTCCAGTGTGTATTTGTCTCCTATATGCTGACCTCTTTGTGCCAGCTGGTCATACTCACTGGTGTGGTTAAGAGGTAGGATATGTCTTCCTGCATCTACATCTCTTTGGAATTCTAAGCACAACTATTACTGATCTGCAATTTGGTTCATAGAATCATAGAATAACCAAAGCATAGAATCATGGAATTGTTTGGATTGGAAGGGAGCATTAATGGTCACCTAGTCCAACACCACTGCAGTGAGCTGGGACATCTTTCACTTGATTGTGTTTCTCAGTTCTGTCCAAACCGACCTTGTATGTTTCGAGGGCTGGGGCATCTACCACCTCTCTGGGCAACCTTTTCCTGTGTTTCATCAACTTCATCATAAAAAATTCCTTCCTTGCATCTCATCTAAATCTACCCTCTTTTGGTTTGAAATCATTACCTCTCATCCTTTTGCAAAAGGCTCTGCTAAAAAGATTGTCCCCACCCTTTTATAGACCCCCTTTAAGTACTGAAAGCCAGGCCAAGTGCAGGATCTGGCACTTGGCTTTGTTAAACCTCATACACATGACCTTGGCCCACCAGTTCAGCCTGTCCAGATCTCTTTGCAAAGCCTCACTACAATCAAGTAGATCAACATTCCCACCCAAGTCCCTGCAAACCTACTGAGGTGCATTCAATTCCCTTGTCCCAGTCATTGACAAAGATTTTAAAAAGAACTGCCCTCAGTTCTCTGGGGTCCAGATAGTCCTTAACCCAGCAAATCATCCACCCATTCAAGCCTTCAGCACCAAGCTTCTCTAGGAGAAAATGCTGTGGGAGGCAGTATCAAAGGCTTTCCTGAAGTCCAGATAAACAACATTCACAGCTTTTCCTTCACCCATTAAGTGGCTCACCTTGTTGTAAAAGTAGATCTGGTTCATTAAGCAGGACTTGCTCTTCATGAACCCATGCATAATGGTACTTGGGATGATTGGCTACACAACCTTCCCTGCCACTGAGGTCAGAGTGACAGGTCTGTACTTTTCCTAGTCCTCCTTCTGGCCCTTCCAATAGATGGGCATCATGTTTGGCAATCTCCAGTCAGCTGGGAGCTCCCCAGTTAGACAGGACTGATGATAAATTGTGGAAAGTGTCTTGTTGAGCACTTCCACCAGGTGCCTCAGTATCCTCAGATGTATGCCATCCATAGACTTAGGTATGTGTCAAGTGGTGCAGGAGGCTACTAACCATCTCCTCTTGGGCTATGGCAGGTTCATTCTGCTCCCCATCCCTATCTTCCAGCTCAGTGGGTTGGAACTGGTCTTACTACTAAAGACTGAAGCAAAGAAGGTATTGAGTACCTCAGCCTTCTCCTGATCCTTGACCACTATGTTCCCCTCTGTATCCAACAAAGAACAGAGACTTTCCTGAGTCCTCCTTTTGTTGCTAATATATTTGTAAAAACATTTTCTGTTCTGTTTAGCAGATGAAACTCAATTAATGGCTTTGGCTCTTCTAATTTTCTCCCTGCATACACTCATGACAATCTTGTAGTCCTCCCAAGTGGCCTCTCAAAGACTATAGACTCCTTTTCTCCCTAAGTAGCAACAAAACCCGACAGGTCAGCTTTCCTTTCAGTGAAATTTTATATATTTTGGCTATTTTTTCATTTGTGTGTTTGTTTTTTGGTCAACATAGATTATCTTTCCCTTTGGAGCTGGCATAGGTGACAAACATTAAATTTTGGATCTTCTAGAAATACAATACATTACTTGTGAACCTGGCATTGACTAAGCTGCTTCTAATCTAATTCTGAAAAATATTTCCAACTATCATTAGTGAAAGAGTTGCAAAGGAATTCCTATGAGCTGTAACACACTCCACTGTGGAGTGCACAAAAGCAGCATATTCAAGAGATGGTATCATTCAGTTTTTAACAAAGGTGGCCTCTAAGATGTGCTGGTTATAAGTCCTGTCTCTGCAGATCAGTTCCCTACCTCAGACTTCCATGTCTACACGGGACATATTCAGCAATGGGCCCATTCTATGTAATACATTCCAGTTCCATTCCAGTATTGCTTTAAATTACAGCACTGAACAGATACTTACAACTCTCTTCCACTACAACTGTAATTAAAAGATGCTGGTTAATGTAGTTTAATACAACATTACTTATCAGATTAATTTAAAGTAAAACACCTTATTAAGAGATTACTAAAATGAGTAATTAAAAATACACATTTTGGCTTTTTTATACCAAGAGTTACTGTACTCTTGTAAATATTATTGGGTATTTTCTCACTAAATCAACCTGACATCTGTGAGTGCAGCTTGAAACAGGCATGTAAAATTAGGCCCTCAGCATTTGTTTCATGACTAGCAATTATTTTAAATACTTAAAGGAGATACTGCAGAGCCATTAGGAGATGACAGTTTGACAGTAATAGTTCTCCTCAATATCTTAGGTGTTTTGGAAATGCCTGTCTGTAACTGGTTTGAAATAATTTGCAGCAAAGGAAGCTTCAGAATGCAGCTCATTCATTATTATTTCAACATTCTGCAGTTTAAGGCACAGTGGCTATGTCACCAGTGTTTCCTGGACTGCTAGTTGAACAAGATTCCCTCAAGCTCTTTTCCTTTGGTGGTTCATACTACAGTACCTTCTGTACCACCTTCTTAGATCACAGCACGTAATCTGCTATTGAATGTCTTCTTTCTCTATACACAATTATTATGTATAAGAGATACAATAATTTTTAAGACTCTTGATACGTATCCTTGTATCACAGCTACACCTGTAGTGCATGATAACAGCACACATTTTTCCCTGATGCTGAGTTTTCTTTTTCTAATCTTGACCCAAACCCATTGTTTTTGTTACATAGACTGCAGGACCATTCCCCCTGGATTTCTCCTCCATTATAATCTAGTTATTGCTGCTAATACTAATTTTAGAATCCTAGAATCATAGAACGGTAAGGTTGGAAGGGAGCTCAAGGATCATCCAGTTCCAACCCCCTGCCATAGGCAGGGACACCTCCCACTAGTACAGCTCACTCAAGGCCTCGTCCAGCCTGGCCTTGAACACCTCCAGGGAGGGAGCAACCACAACCTCCCTGGGCAATCTGTGCCACTGTGTCACCACCCTCACTTTAAAGAACGCCCTCCTAACTTCCAGTCTAAATCTCCCTTCTGACAGTTTAAACCCATTGCCCCTTCTCTTGTCATTGCAAGACCTTGTAAATAGTCCCTCCCCAGCCTTCCTGTAGGCCCCCTTCAGATACTGGAAGGCTACTATAAGGTCTCCTTGAAGCCTTCTCTTCTCCAGGCTGAAGAGCCCCAACTCTCTTAGCCTGTTCTCATAGCAGAGCTGCTCCAGCCCTCTGATGATCTTGGTGGCCCTCCTCTGGAGAGACTCCAACACTTCCATGTCCTTTATCAGCCAGCTTTCTTTTATTTCCTATCAAAATATGACTATCTGCATCTACTTGTGAATGATAGCAAACCATAACACTGCCGTGCTGAGATTTCAGAGCAGCACCTTACTTGTTATGCTTCAGTGGTCCTGAGTGCTGGGGAGGAGATACTTGTGCATATCTGGAACCACATCAATACCTACAAGCCCCTTGTGAAAGTTCTTCTTTTGCATGGTATTTGCTAAAAATCTGGACACTCTCAGGTTAGTGTGCCGTGACTGCCATCGCATTGTTTCCAGGTCCTGTCTCTGTCAGCAACTCTCTCTTTTGTGGTCTTTCTTTTTTTCATCTCTTTTTGGGAAGGAATTGATTTTTGTCAGCCTGGTGTAAGCCAAAGTCTCCTGCTACCAAAATATGAATAAATAATCAGAGTGCCTAATTACATAAAATATTTGAACAGTTCTACTTCTCTTTGAATCCCATAGCTAAAACTTCTGGTGCTGTATTTTTTTGCTCACGAAATAGTTATTCTGGTTCTACAATGAAGGCTGAAGAGCTAGACTGTGAAGAGTACAACAAAGAACTGAAAAACATCCACCATCTGTCATTTGAAACAATTCCAAGAAATATAGCAGTGGAATTAAAAAAATAAATAGGCAAACAGTAAGACCAGTAAGTAGTGATTGCTTATCAAGTCACTTGCAAAATATAATGCAAGCAAATTCCCTTAAATGAAAAAATCTGATTTATGAGTACACTACTAAAAGGAGATACTATAGTGCATGCAAATTTTATCACCTGATATGACAACTGTAACATAACATTGGAGATAGCAGCTAATGCTAGCTTTATGCCTGCTGTTGCAGTAGAACACTATTATTCATATCCATTCATTATTTATCATTATCTAGTGGATATTAACAAGGAAATCTTGTGTGGCAGGGTTTTAAATATTTTACAAGCATTAGCAAATCAAGCATACACAAGTGTTTAATTTTCTCTGATTAATGTAATTCAACAGATAGCCCACAAACTGAATCTACCATGCAGTACATTTCCATGTGTCTGCTCTTCTTTCTCGGAGGGGATGGGAAGTGCTGTCTGAGGAGCAGACACTTTTCCAAACACCTAAACACACTTCCCTGCATTTGCAGCCCTAAGCAGACCCAGCATCTGCTGCTCTACCTTTTTTCTCCTTACCTTGGTGAAAACATCAACCTTTATGGTGTCCTTCTCCCCATCCCACAGTAGTATTCAACCTGTGAGAGCAGTGGAGATTGCATTCATTCACCTTCCACTGCTGGAAGGAGAAAGGCATTTTTTTTGGTATGAGATGGAGACAGAACATCCTTGTGCATATTTCACTGGCTATAAATTCCTGAAGAAGAAAGGCTGAGTGTACAGCTTAGCAGAGGAATCTTCATCAAAGCTAACACTAGAACTCAAGTCCAGAAGACAAACTGCTTTGGGGGAGGAAAGTTAGCTTTAAAAGGAATTTTAAAAACCCAGCAAACTAGCAAGAACAGAGAAAGAAAAGAAAGGATACCTTTCCTCTCATGGAATGCATATGAAAGAATGTTAAAAAATGCTAAGGTCTTGAATTTAGTTGATTAGATATACAAATTAAGGTATAAAGTCACACAAATTTATATGAATTTACAGAAATCATAGAATCATAGAATCATAGAATGGTAAGGTTGGAAGGGACCTCAAGGATCATCTAGTTCCAACCCCCTGCTAGAGGCAGGGACACCTCCCACTAGTACAGCTCATTCAAGGCCTCATCCAATCTGGCCTTGAACATCTCCAGGGAGGGAGCAGCCACAATCTCCCTGGGCAACCTGTTCCAGTGCCTCACCACCCTCACTGGAAACAACTTCCTCCTAGCATCCAGTCTAAATCTCCCCTCTGCCAGTTTAAACCCATTGCCCCTTGTCCTGTCGTTGCAGGACCTTGTAAATAATCCTTCCCCAGCCTTCCTGTAGGCCCCCTTCAGATATTGGAAGGCTACTATCAGGTCCCCTTGAAGCCTTCTCTTCTCCAGACTAAAGAGCCCCAACTCTCTCAGCCTGTCCTCATAGGAGAGCTGCTCCAGCCCTCTGATCATCTTCGTGGCCTTCCTCTGGACCCGCTCCAACACTTCCATGTCCTTCCTGTGCTGAGGGCTCCAGAACTGCACACAGTACTCCAGGTGGGGTCTGACGAGAGCAGAGTAAAGGGGCAGAATCCCCTCCCTTGCCCTGCTGGCCACGCTTCTCTTGATGCAACCTAGGACTCGGTTGCTGTCTGGGCTGCATGTGCACACTGCAGGCTCATGTTGAGCTTTTCATCAACCCAGACTCCAAGGTCCTTTTCCTCAGGGCTGCTCTCCAGCCATTCACCACCCAGCCTGGATTTGTGCTTGGGGTTGTGCCTACCCAGGTGCAGGACCTTACACTTGGCCTTGTTGAAATCTGAATGAGTATCAGAATAAGGCCTTAAGAAACAACACAATAACCTTAACTTATGATACATAACATCCTAATTTTCAAAACTGTTGCAACAAAACAACATCTATTATATTGCCATAGACTTCCTAGGTCTTTGGCAATTTTGAAAAGATTGATAGATGCAGTTAAATTCAGTTGTGAGCAATTTGTGCTCCTGTGTAATTTTGTGAATTTATTCCTCAGAAATCTTGTTTACAGCCAGCCTTGGTATGGATAACTTTTACATGCCTTCCCTTCCTTTAAAATTTATACATTGTGTGCTTAACAGGACAAAGGAGCTTAAGCACCTCAGACTGGACTGCAAAACAACTACCACACCGCACAGGATAGTTCACTGAAAGAATTAAACTCAAGGTTCCTGAGACTCTTGCCTTGCCACCTAAGTCAGAGTGGCAGAAAAGTATTTCCTGGCCATTTCTGGAGTAAGGTACCTAAGTCAGGTTCCTTTAAAAAAAAGAAAAAATAAAATTTTGTATTTTAAAGGAAAGCCAAAAGTCATTTACTAGCCTAATGCTTAGCACATCTGTGAAGAACATGGGTACCTAATAGGATCTCTGATTCCTTCCTTTAGGAATTTGCTAACACAGAATAAAAAAATGCTGACAGGTCCTTGGCACTGAGAATGAGCACAGATAATAAAATACAAAGAAAGATGAGAAAATAAGGAACATGATTTTATGTCTCTTAAGGAGTTATAGAAATCTAGGGTCTGTATCAGAATTTAGGATTTCTTATGCTCACCCTGAATTCAGATGAGCTGCCTTTGCTTACATAAAGTAGGTGTAGTCCGGTGGACACATCAGGGAATGGGATCAATGAGCTTACTTGTTCTTTGGTTTTAAACACAGTTTAAAAGAGCTCATCCTTGTTCTTACATTTCCTCTCTGTAGCTTACTGTTTCATCAGTAGTCAGGAAGCTCAGACTCCTATAAAACAATCTTATCACAGAACCATAGAATCACAGAACTGCTTTCATTGGAAAAGACCTCTAAGATCATCAAGTCTGGCCTCCCAGCCTTCAGCCTGACACCACCATGGCCATTAAACCATGTTCTGATATGCCATGTCTACACTTTGTTTAAAAACACCTCCAAGGATGGGGACTCTACCACCTCTCTGAGCAGCCTATTTCAATGCCTGACCACCCTTCGAGTAAAGAATTTTTTCCTAATGCCCAATCTAAACCTCCTCTGTCACAATTTGAGGACATTTCCTAGGGAGAAGAGACCAAAATCTCACTGCAATTTCCTTTCAGGTAGTTGTACAGAGCAATAAAGTCTCCTCTCAGCCTCCTCTTCTCCAGACTAAACAATTACAATTCCCTCAGCTGCTTCTCTTAAGACTTTTTCTCCCAACTCTTCACCACTTCCATTGCTGATGTGGAGGAGAACAAGTAGGCAAGCTGAGCTTGCAAGGTGAAAGAAGACAGGAAACAGAGACTGTGTTGAGTAATAGAGCAACACAGACTGTACCAGCATTACCTTGAAAACTTGGATTCTACTCCCTAGGTAGATTAGAACTAGGTGACAAAAAGAAAAGCTAAGAGAAGGGCCTAGAACCAAGGGGTCACCGTTGGACAAACAATTCCTAAGTGATATATGAGTTTTCAAAGTTTCAAAATTATCTTCTATGCTATGGGCTGTGTAACTCTTCCATTGCCAATAGTAGGAATGTTATGGAAGGTGTTTCGTAAGCTCCATGGCATGGTGAGAAATAAAAATAGGATAATAATTTGTGTCACCTAATCCAGACACATTTTGCAAGGACCAGTGAGATCCTAGGAAAATCATGATCATCTCTTGCCTGTCAGTTACCCTAGAGTTCTCTAAGTGTTGTAAATGGTAGAGAATAAGCTATAAAATGTGGGAAGCAGTGCTGTAAAAAAAAAGAGAAAGGGGGAAAAACCCAGACTGATCTGATGGAACCATTTTAGAGAATTACTTTTCATATTTGTCACATACTTAGATACCTTAAACTTTTCCCCCATCTTACACGATCATTAATTTTGTATTTTCTGGATACTGGACTCAAAACACTGCAGTTTTATTTCAGAGGGGGCTCATGGAAACCTCTGCTATCAGTATTATGTTGCTTACACTGAAAGATCACACATGCGCCTCAAACGGAGTTCCATAGTGTGTTTCCTAGTGAAAAAAAAGGGTGGTATCTTGAATGTCATTCACAAAAATAAATGTTTGTGAAACATTCACTTCCTGTATCGATGTGTATTATGGAAGAACTTCTTAAAAAATCAGTAGTTCAGAGCAAGAGTTGAATCTAACATCTTCATTGATGATCTGGACAAGGGCATAGAGTCGGTCACCAGCAAATTTGCAGATGACACCAAGCTGGGGGCTGATGTTGCTGGGTTGGAGGGCAGAAGGGCTCTGCAGTGGGACCTCGACCGCCTGGACAGATGGGCAGAGTCCAACGGGATGGCATTCAACAAGTCCAAGTGCTGGGTGCTGCACTTTGGCCACAACAACCCCATGCA
>VWZE01008118.1:170715-233172 GCA_013396675.1 Eubucco bourcierii
CTTGAGCATGTCCAGAGAAGGGCAAAGAGGCTGGTGAGAGGCCTCAAGCACAAGCCCTGTGAGGAGAGGCTGAGGGAGCTGGGATTGTTTAGCCTGGAGAAGAGGAGGCTCAGGGGAGACCTTCTTGCTGTCTACAACTACCTGAAGGGTGGTTGTAGCCAGGGGGAGGTTACTTTCTTCTCAGGCAACCAGCACCAGAACAAGAGGACACAGTCTCAAGCTACACCAGGGGAAGTTTAGGCTGGAGGTGAGAAGAAAGTTCTTGACTGAGAGAGTCATTGGTTACTGGAATGGGCTGCCCAGGGAGGTGGTGGAGTCACCGTCCTTGGAGGTATTCAAGGTGGGTTTGGACGTGGCACTTGGTGCCATGGTCTAGTCTTGAGGTCTGTGGTAATGGGTTGGACTTGATGATCTCTGAGGTCTCTTCCAACCTTGGTGATACTGTGATACTGTGAATTGTATACAATAAATAGGGCATAGGCTGCAAAGCACAATGAGAAGTAAACAGTTTATTGGGGGAGCTCAGTGCATCATATGGACACTGGATGAACACTAGTTTAGCAACCTCGGTGCCCTTTTAATGTGGGTTTTGTTTTTTTAAGTATTTAATATCTGCTGCAATCGCCTGTAGTAATTCTAGCAGAATTAAGCTCAGGGCTTTAAAATCCATTTTTTAAACTGTAAAACACTTTTTTTTTTTAGTATAGAAACTATAGGAGATAATTTTACTAGACAATGCTATTTTATACTGTAAAAATCAATTTTAAAAATTCCTCTTATTTCTATACATACTTCAGACTTGTGTGATCCGTGCAGAAAACCAAAGGGATTTCTTTCTCCGAAAAATAACTTTCTGTTTATTTTCTCAGTTTTAACTCCAGAGACTATTGTTAAGGAGGGGTTTGAATCTGGGTTATAAATTAATTGCAACGAGAGTGATATAAAAATATTAAATATTTTTATTAAATACAATTATTCCCAACTTATTTGCAATTCACACACAGATTCTAATATGCAGTCGGTAAAACTCTCTTTGCAGAATGTATATATATTTAATCAAATTAATTTAAATGATTTTAAGAGACGTTTAGAAAATGTAAACAGCTTAGAGAGTCCTGCAGCCCAAACTGCTGCCTTAAGACTAAACATAAACTTTCACGAACTTCAGCAAAGAGTGTTAGTTTGCTCACTGGTTGGAGCCTCAGTATTTGTAACTGGAAAATATGGGTAGAAACTGAAATGAAGAAAAAACACAGTCCCTGCCGCGTGGTGGCCTTCCACGTGGTAATGTGGTTTCGCTGCTTGCATAATTCCAAAGGAACACGTTGACTGAGGAGATCCACAGACACGAGGCATATCTTCTGTGGTTCTCAGGAGGTTACCGGAGTGGTCAGTCCCTGGGCAAGGCAGGATCCCGATTTCTGCGCTGGAGCAGTCTGATCAGCTGCAGTGCTCAGCCAAGGGCTCAGCTCTCGATCTACAGTGGTGGGCCGGCAAGTCCCGGTGTTGCAAAGTTGCCACGAGGCTATTTCTTGGGCTCGGCCAGCATCAAACTGACTGGGGCTGGGGCTGAGCTCAGGTGGGCAGCTGTACCCCAGCACGGGCCAAGCCTTGCAGTCCCTTAGTTCAGTGCGACAGACAGACAGACAGACAGGGTCAGGTCCACTGTTTGTGGGGAAAAGACAAGTCCCCCGCTATGCAAGCAATGCAAACAGGTAGCAGACAAAATAATAGCAGTAGCAGCAGACAAAATGAGTTGGTTGGGGTTTTTAAGAGTTTTGACCGAGTGTTTTTGACCAATAGCAACAGACAAAAAACATTCCTGGAACGAATCCCAAGTTACCTCACCAAAACAGGGAGATGCACAAGCCCAGCACCGTGACCTCTGTTTTCCAGAGACAAAGCAGAGTGTATGGTAACTCCAAGTATGGTGTCTCTATGGTAGACTGAGGGGCGCCAAGGCTTTCGTCTGCTTTCCCGCTTCTTCCACCTGGGAAAAAGGGGAGAAGGGAGGGAGAGGGGGCAAGATGGGCACTCAGGTTTATATTTAGGATATGTGTTTCAGGTATAATTTAGGTCTTCCACCACAACTACTGAGTAAGGACAATTATGAGTGAGAAATAAATGAGAAAAAGTTAAACAAAGCAAAGAGCATTTTTGATTCTCTTAGTTTTATTTCCTCTTCTTATTTACTAATTCCCATTTACATAATGAACAGACACTGCAGGAAAAGATTTGGTGCTTTTTTACTCTGTAAGTGTTCTTCAGTAGAACTATCCAACACTAGGACTGACATTTATATTATTAGTCTGTTAAAATCATACTAAATTAAACGATAACCGATGAAATTAAAGACCTTTCAGGGCTAACAGGGAAACCCCAAAAATATCTATCACCTTTGAGAGTCAACATGAAGTGCTGGTTTGAGACAGGTGTATACACATAGGCTTTTCCTGAGCATATATGAAAAGAATCAGATAGCTCTTTGGGGCACCTATTTAAGAATACTGTATTAAGGTCTTGCAAGGACAGGACAAGGGGCAATGGGTTTAAACTGGCAGAAGGGAGATTTAGGCTGGATGTTAGGAGGAAGTTCTTTACAGTGAGGGTGGTGAGGCACTGGAACAGGTTGCCCAGGGAGATTGTGGCTGCTCCCTCCCTGGAGATGTTCAAGGCCAGGTTGGACAAGGCCTTAAATGAGCTGTACTAGTGAGAGGTGTCCCTGCCTATGGCAGGGGCTTGGAACTAGATGATCCTTGAGGCCCCTTCCCACCTTACCATTCTATGATTCTATGATTCACTGATGGCAAGGTTGCAGCCATACATGAAGGGGGAGCATGAAACCACCTGAGACATCTACAGGAAATCTACATGAAAGCCCTTGTTTGGGTTTGTTCTTGTTTTGTTTTTTTCCCCTTTCTTTTAAAGGGATGAAAAAAATAGGTGTAAATAAACCAAACTTCTGAGGATCAAGGACCTTGACCGTAGCTGACTGCAACAAGGGTGTGAATTAAGAACACTTTAAACCTCTTCTGGTACAACAATATCACTGCCAATCAACAAAAGGAAGAAACAGTACATGTAATTAAGCAACATTAAGCATGTCAAAGGATTATGTACATTGAGATGGACAACTATAAAGAAGTCCTTCTGATTGTCTAGTAGATTTCTAGGTGGAATGATAAAGAGTTTCAAACTTTGATGGCTCATTTATGATACTGATGCAGTTAACCACTATTTCTCTGGTCCACTTGATCAGGCTTAAGGCATCTCCCCCACAGTTACTCTGCCATCATTTGCTACATTCCGGCTTAGCCTAAAGAGAAGGATAAAGTGGTGCACTTCTCTGCTCTGTCCTGTTTTAATTTAAATGGCTTGCAGACTACATGTTTCTCTGCCTTTGCTTCTAGGAGATGAATTTGTCCCAAGCCAATTGAAGGTTCATGAGGTTCTTACAGGTCCACCTCCAGAGCTTCGCTAGGTCCCTTCGCAACCCTCTGGATGGCATCCTTCCCTTGGGTGTGTGAAATGTGCCACTCAGCTTGGTGTCATCTGCAAACTCTCTGAGGGTGCACTCAATTCTACTATCTGTGTCATTGATGAAGATAGTAAACAGCACTGGTCCAAGCACGGACCACTGAGGGACATCACTTGTCAACAATATCCATCTGGACATGTGCACGTAACAATCAAACTCATTTCTCACCCACCATACTGTCCACCCAGCTTGCCATACAACCTTTCCAGCAGATGTTTGGGTCATTTAAGCCCTTCAGCAGCATGACAGCCTACAAGTGTGGCACCTCCTATAGCTGGAATAAGAAGGCTTTACAAGTAGGCTTCCCTTGATTGGGTCCCAACCACATGGTTCCCCTTGTTATCTTGGTCTCTAATACTCATAAGCTTTCAACCTGCTCATGACTATTCTTCAAGGGAGCTCTTCACACTCTATTAATTTCTCTACAGAGGGCAATGCCTCCACTCCTCCTTCCTTGCCTGTCCCTTTTGAACAGCCTGTAGCCATTGATAGCCATAGTTTAGTCATGGAATTCACCTACTGATTTTCAGTAATGGTAATAAGGTCATAGCTTCCAACGCTTCCTGTTTGTTGCCCATGCTGTGTGCATTGGTGTAGAGGCACTTCAGCTAGGTTGCCAATTGTGTCATCTTAGAGGAACTTCCCATAACACCTTTGAGATACTTCACCACTGTTTCCCCATCGGCTCCTATTACCTCAGGAGCCCCAATTTCACCTCTGTAAGAC
Organism: Eubucco bourcierii; assembly: GCA_013396675.1. Lineage (NCBI taxonomy): Eukaryota > Metazoa > Chordata > Aves > Piciformes > Ramphastidae > Eubucco > Eubucco bourcierii. Next base: position 174,980 of record VWZE01008118.1, read on the forward strand.
TTCCAGTGTGATGCAATGTGCTTGGCATACCTCAGAGCAACAGGACGAGAACCCTCACTGGCACCCTGTCCCTCTAACCATGGCATATAATCCCACAGATTGTCAAAGCCAAGGCTGATGTTACCTTCCTTTCCCTTCAAGTCCAGTTTAATGCTCTGTCAGAGTCCTGCAAGTTCTTAAGCGAAGACCCTCTTCTGCCTTTGAGAAAGGTTAATTTCATCTAATGCCAGCAAGCCAGGTGCCATGTAGACTATTCTGTTATAAAAAAAACAAACAACCCAAACACCTAAAATTGTAACAGTGACACCAGCCATGAAGCCATGTATTAACAGACTGTTTCTTCCAGTGTCGCTGCCTGTAACTGGAAGGAGGGAGGAAAAAATAACCACCAAAGGATCCAAAGCCCTGAAGTCTTTATTGCTCTTGGGTGCTCCTTGCTTTATTTGTCATCTCTGAAAGTCAGATTTTCAGAATGCAGGGATAAATAACTTTGAAACACTGATCACCTTTAATGGTCTTGCAGACAAAGTTAGTAATCAATAGTGAAGATTTTGAGAAAGTTATCTCAGGTTTTCTGCTGTGAAGGAAGGCAAGAGACCCATTGCCTTCTCAAATGCACTATGTGGCTTGCTTCTACTACTGGACTTTTCTCCTGGTACTTCTGCTAGTGTGAGTAACAGGAAGTGTTACTGGAGCATGCTGATCTGTGTGTTCAGTTCTAGTGACACACACTCTACAAAAAATCCTGCCTGTGCCATGAGCAGACACACAGAACCCTTGCCTGCTGTGATCTTCATATTCATTCGCTACTTTATCTGTAAGAAGTGTGGACATAGCCCAGGCTTCCTATCTTCCTTGAGGAAGTTGGTGGCCATTCAGCAAGCACCTCAGTGCCTGCTCAGGCTCTCCCTGCATGGGAGTCTTCCCTAGGCAGAGAAGGGTTAGCCATTGCAGAGGTGCTATGCCACAAAGGAGCTCAGGCTCTTCTTTTTCAGTCTGGACACATGGATTCATTGTGGCACGACCACAGCTGGCAGTTGCTAGTGCCGGAGATAAAGAAACAAATCTAAATCTTTTTCATCTTTACTCTACACCTCAGCCTTCAAGCCTTAACCTTAATGTATAAATTCTGTCAAAAACTTGCACTAAATGTAAAGTAAAAGGCATCTCTCCTCCAAGTATGATTAAATAAAACATTTAGGTAACTTGACCTGAGATTGTTGCCAAAGGAGTAAACATTTTCTGAGTGAATATACTCAATAAAGGAATCATGATGATCTTAGTATAACAAGCTCACTGTTATATACTGTGCTTTTAAAAAGAAATAAGTGAAAAGAAATTTGAAATTGTCCTTATGAAAATAAGAAAAGATTACCACCGACTGTTTGAAAAATGAGCTAGAAGAACTTGACAAAATGGAGGGAGTAAGACTAAGCAGCGAGTGGCAAGCCATTGGAGAGGAATTTCACTATGAGGAATAGGAGTGGAGCATGTAAATAAAATTATAGATGATTAGAGGTGGAATGGAAAAAATAAATATACACAAAGACAGCATGAATAGCTGCATGCCAGCATGCAGTCAAGCCAGTATGAATTCATCACACACATTTCAGACAAGCCATTCCTCAAATGTCAGAAAAAAATAGGGCACCTAGGTAACCCACCAACCTCTGTAAATCAGAAAGATCTGCACTTAAACTGTAAATACACGGATCTCTCCAAGAGATTTTTCAAGCCCTTAGAATGACAAAAATTCTGCACTTCCCTGGGCAATGTACACCAATGCTTAGGATCTTGCTGTTAAAAAAAATATCCTGAGCTCTAGCTTATATCTTCTTTGCAGCAGCGTAAGCTTTCTGCATTTTATTCTTTATTATAACCTAGTGAACAATTTTTTCTTTCTACTTTGAAGCTACCTTTTGCATATTGGAAGTTTGCAGTAAAAATAAAAGACCTGTAATGCCTTTGATGTTACTTACAGGTCTGGCTCATTTTTCTTGATGTGCAGTACTAAAACATTGCCAGTTTTCTAGCTAGCAATTTACTAGAGTTGAACTGAGCTCTGAATTCATATTTATACTTTACCACTCAATGACTTTCATTTTCAGGAATATTATGTTATTTCTGACTCTTGCTTTACTTGCCACCCAGAACATCCTTAAGAAACTGATCTGCAGTACTTCTGCCTAGAAAATCATTGGATTTCATAAGAACCTGTGGTCTTCCATGTCTGATTGAAAGGCAGTGCAACCCAGAACTATGTTCACAACAGGAAACCAGTATGCAATAATACTAAGAGGAGCATAACAGTGATCCTATCTCTGTTTTACTTTCTCGGTCTGGGAACTCCCTGTACTGGAGGCTATCAAATGGACTTTTCTAAAAGGACATCACTTCTGAAAGTAGTTTGTACTTTTAGTTTCCAACGTATTCTGTGGCAAAGGGGCTCACAATTTAGTTACATATTATATGAGGATTCATTAATATTTGAATTGCTGTCTGATAATTTCATTGAGGTCTGACAGTTTTTGTGAGGTTAGAAATAATTAATAAGCACTTCCTATGCATCTTATTCAAACAATCTACAACTTTGTAGATCTAGATCTATTCTATCCTCATTTCTCCAAACACGGAAAGGCTTGGTCCTTTTTCTCCTTTGTACAGAAGGTGTCGCTCATCTCTCTGATTGATTTTCCTTTGTAGCAGTTTTTAAAATTCTTTAACACCTCTTTGGAAAACATACAACGAGAACCTTGTCAGGCATTTGAAAGCAGCAGGATGAGTTGATACAGCAACATAATGCCTTGCCCTGTTTAATTCTCCCCATTCCTAGTAATTTCTAATGTTCTCTACATTGCTTAGTTTCCCACCTCCAGCATTTCCAGACCTCTTTCTGAAAGACAGCAGATACCATACTTTGAGGAAGCCAATACATTTTAAATTAAGGCATTTTTACCTCACATGCATGGTATTAAATTTGTGATGATTTAATTAAGTTGTTTTTACTGAAAAGTCCTCCAGTACTTTGAGATCCCTGCGGATTCCTTTCCATTCAATTTTATGTTTCTCTCGCTCGCATAACACTTCATTACCTGAAAATTTTATTCTTTCACAATTCACTTCTTTTCCACATGTTTATGTTTTACACACTAAAGATTCTACTTCAAATTCTTAGGAGATCTCCACTGGTAGTTTCATTGTAAAACCTGATTTTTTAACCTTATTCTTATGTTGTGCAGGACAGTATACCTCATTTAATTGTTCTTGATAAGAGTATCTATTAAAAACACATCAACTGATGTCTCCTTCAGAGAGCTCTAGTAGAGATCTCTAGTAGATTGGTAAGGCATGATTCTCCAAAACAAGTTTGCTGACTCTGTCAGTACATTCTATTTATACCTGTAACTGCTAGCATAATATTCAATTATGTAGAACGAAAATTGACTGAAAATACAAGTCACCTCTATGGGCTAGTAGTAGCCAGAATTTCTCTTTGATCTTGTTTTATGCTTAGTGTCACATTTGTGAGTGTCCAGACCTCTGGTCTCAAGAGGCCGATTCAAATCACTGGTTATGTACCACAGTACTGCAGCTCAGCAAATTTCATTTACAACCCTGGCATGATTGCCATCTTGTCCTTGTAATTTAGTATGGTTAATTTTTATTGGTTTGTTATAAAGTTTCAGACAGTATCCAGGGGGGCTGAAAGTAAACTGAAAGGTCTGTTAAATCCTTGGGTTGTTTTTCCTCTTCTTTAAATACAACTAATGTGTCTATTCCAATGTTTATATCTTGGAATACAGGATAAGTTAGCATCCATGTTGAATTAATGGAATCCAGCTATTCTTTTGCTGTGTAATAGCCCAGGGCTACTACAGTCCTCTGTAGGCTATAACTCATACCTTTGCATATGACTAACCAAACTCACTCGCTGTCAGGGACCCATCTATGACATATATTCTGTGTGCCATTAAAAAATATAGAGACACAGCATGTTCACCTGACTGGTGATAAGACCAAACTCACTTAGTTTTCAGAATTGATTTCTAACATCTATACTGCTTAATACAGTCCAATCATTAACCATGCAGTCATCTAAGATGTATGATAAAGGAAGTGAAAGACAGAATTAATTCACCTGTGAGGCAGTTGGTATGGTGCTTGAACAATAGATTTTGAGTAGACAACTAAATATCACATCCTAAATTATTTTCAAGGAAGTATCAGTAAAAATGTCACAAGCTGATTAATGACAATGTTCATTTGCACACCAACTTTTCTTTAACAGATTAAGAAAGAAATGAATTAGTAAAACTTGTGGGATAGGAACAGTCTGAGCAAGAATTATGGTGCACCCCTTCATAGATGAAATGTCCCCTGCCAATCTCAATTTAATTAAGTTTCATTAGCCTAAATTTCATTCACACAAGTACTGTCAAAATGTGAAAGAGAGACCCAGTAGGCCAGTATCAGAGCAGAGAAGTCCTGCTAATTATAGGGATTCATTCTCTGAGACTATTTGTCATTGCTGTCTAATTTCAATTTGATTGGAAGCTGCTGAAGAATGTTGCTACTAATGTAACTGCCCATTTATTTTACTGCTGAATACTGTCTGTGTGATCACTTCCTAATCTTCTGATTCCTGATTTGTTAGTATTCATCTTTCTAAGCATTCAAGGATTTCAGACAATGAAACAGGACAGTCTTATGCCAACCTTTTCTGTCATATTTGTTGCAGTCTCTTTTGTTCAGATTTCTCCCATACTTCGTGCCTTCCAGGTTGTACTGTTAGTTTCTTGTCACTGACTTTATTTTAATGAAAGTGTCCTTTACTTTGGACTTCTAGACTAAATTAGACATGCCATGTAGTGCTATCCAAGAAGCAAATCTAATTTGCAGTGCAAATGCAAACTCCATTTAGCTTTAATGCAGTAGCAATCAGCTGTCTATCTGAATAAATCTCTCATCTCTTTTCTGCAGTTTTAGCCTCACTTCTGAAGGAAGTAAGATTTCTCTGTCACACATGCAGTCAGTCTGAGTCTTGCAAAACCTTTGAAACCTTGAAAATGTCAACCTATTTTGACAGAGTGCTCAGTGTTACAACGTTGCCACAAGCTGAGTGGAGCAATGCAGAGTGTAGAAACCAAATCAGTCTCCCACCAAGGGTAAAGCTGCACCTCAGTTCATTTGTAAGGATATGGTCTCTCTTAGACATATGTAGACCAGCTTACCAGCTGCCTATCACTGGTATCATTAGCCCAGCCACTGTCTCATCTTTCTTTCACTTCATCACCTGATTTACCATTTGTAGTCCTTCCTCATATGAATCAGTATTTTTTATGCTGATTTGGTTAGCTGTATGTAACTAATTTATGTTAGATTTCTGCAACTTCTTGTTCCTAAGACTTTTGACAGTATTTTTACTGGCTTACAGTTTCTCATTTTTCCCATTTTCATAGCCTGTCCTCAGTCATCTTGCAGTACCTGTACTCATCTTTCATGCTGAGCAAGACCTTGAAATTTTGCTAAAGAAATCAGAATTTCTCAAACAAAATTTAAAAGTTTGTTATCATCTTGCAGTTCAGGACTTGATTTATGTACAGATCCATAGATATAAATAAGCTTATGAAAATATTTGCTTCATTTATGAATAGAATTAATCTTACTATTTCTGGCCTTGATAAAGCACTGTTGCTCTTATTAGATGCAGGGCCTAGATGTTTATACTTCCTGTTTTGTTTTCCTGTTGCTAAGGAAATGGTCTCATTACAAGTCATAAAATCACAGGAAACTTGGCTCAATGAATACTATTGCCTGTTACTTCTTGAATTCCTACTCCTTCCTCCCTTTTTTTTGTGGACCTTCTTGTTGTCCCTCTTGCTTACAAAATTTTTAAGCAATTGCACCTCATTACATCCTTCCATTATAAATCTTTCCTGTTTCTTTCTCAATTATTTCTCCCTTTTTCTCATGAATCTTTCTCATTCTCAATTTCTTTCTCTGTGACTCCTCCCAGATATATTTCTTTCACTCTCCTATCTCTTTAAACTACTTCCCCCACACTATGGCTTCCCATCCCTTCCCATACTATATCACAGTATCACAATATCACCAAGGTTGGAAGAGACCTCAAAGATCATCAGGTCCAGCCCATTACCACAGACTTCAAGACTAGACCATGGCACCAAGTGCCACATCCAAACCTGCCCTGAACACCTCCAGGGACGGTGACTCCACCACCTCCCTGGGCAAGGTATATATATCCAGACATCTGCATGAGTACATATACACACATGCATAAACACACACAGAGAAACATATCTATGTCTAATTTTCTACAGTATTTTCCCCTCACCAGAATGTTTTCAGATGTTGAGGAGTATGATCCTTTATTTTTTCCACTGACAGGATTGGGAGTTCTTAAGTTTTCTCACCCTTCTACTCTCCTTGTCTTTGACAGTCTGCATCCTTTGCCATCACCTACAGAAGACAAAGACAGCTGGTGATGTTTTATACTGATTTTAGACTTTACTAGATTCATAAACAGGCATAGTTTTTCTATACATTTTGTGGTACAGAATACAAACACCTTGCGAATCAACATGTTGGACCAGGTCTGCATTTGGCCTCAAATTGCTTATTCAGATGCACTCTCCTTAATTTCCTAGTAAACACTGTAGTATAATTACATCCTTAAAATATATATTCCTCAATAAAAAGACTTCTAGAAGAAGTAATATAACTGTGTAGCAAACCTGTGTGCATTTTGTATTAATCAGTTTAATCAGCGATGAGAATGTGAATTAAATTGAGTTCATTCTACAGGTAGACTGTACAGGGGTGTGATGGTTTGGGAGTTCCTCCTGTGCTGGCTGGGTTCCAGATGTTCCTTCCCCTTCATCATCTGCTGAATGGGTGAATGTTTCTGCTATCAGGAACAGACACCCACCTCCTGCAAGGCAACTCCAGCCCAGGAGACAAATTCCACCTAGACACCAGCAGTCACGTGGGTCACTTTGGATAATCCTGTGTGATCAATTTGCTGAGATGGTCAACCTACTTCAGTTCTTTTGAAGAGAGTCAGGGAACTGCAGAGTGGCAGAAACAGAGGCAGCAGTGCCAGGAAGGTAGCTGTCACTTCTTCAGCTCCCCAGAGCAACTGCAATTATTCTAATAATTGCAACTTCTCTCACAACACCAATCATCGTGTACACTCCACATGCCATGTTAAGCATTAGGGGTGCCCTGCTTCCAGCCAGGAAGAGGAGGAGGAAACATACAGCCTTAAAGATTTGGCCAAAATGCTTAGATCCCAATATAGTGATGAGAAAAGCTATGTCAGATTGGCTGCCAAGAAGGAGGATGGTTCTGAGGAGTTCAAGAATGCTCTTAGGAAAGTTCTCTTTATAGGCCAGGGACAACCAGGACAGCCAGAGGATGAGGAGAGGGGTGACATCCAGGATTCCAATGATCCCCTCAAAGAGATCAGGGAAGTCAGAAAGGAATATGCAAGGGAGTCAAGAGAGCCAGTCTGAATCCCCAGGTTGCAAATTCTAACGTTAAACCAAATCCAACTTGTCATGTGGCAGGTCAGACCCCTCAAACCAGCACAAGGGGAGAAAAATACTGGACTGGATGAAAACTGAATGTGGTAAGAAGATGCAAATTCATTATATAATACTGTAAGCAATCTTTCATTTTTTTCTAGTATGTTTGATTAGATTAATTGTTAAATAAACTACCTGCACTGTGAGAAGCATACTGTTTTACCCAGCTAGGGAGGTAACAGTAAACTACATGGGAACAAAAAGTAAGAAGGGGGAATATTTGTGCAGAATGATGCCTTTCTTAAAGAATGGTATGCAAGACAAACTATTTTAAAGTTGCAAATCATGCTGTACTTGCTAATGATTTATGAAAATGAGAATACTGGAACTTCTTAGCCACTGGAGGTTAAGTTTGCAACGACACAAGAGCCCAAGTCCTACTTAAAACTACCCAAGCTACATCTTTAATACTGTTAGACTTTTCTTCCTTCTTTCTTGTAAAAGAATATTACTAACCGCACTTGATGACTCAGAATGTCTTGGTGTACTACAAAGGTCATTTCTTGTGATCTGCAGTTTGCAAAGCTTTTTTAGCTCAGTTGTGTATGCTTTTACTCTGTATTCTGTCTAACTCTTCTGCCAGAAATCAGTCAGAAGAAGGTACAATGCTGAAATGGGCAACCTGTATTTCACTTCCCATGCAGCCTTGCTGGAGACTGAACAACCAGCTCATGCCTTCCACAGAAATGCAGTAATCACAGCTATAGACTATGCATCAGGAAGAGTGTGGCCAGCAGGAGCAGGGAGGTCATTCTCTCCTTGTACTCTGCACTGGTTAGGCCAAACCTTGAGTACTGTGTCCAGTTCTGGGCCCCTCAATTTAAGAAGGACATTGAGGTACTTGAACAAACCCAGAGAAGGGCAAAGAGGCTGGTGAGAGGCCTCGAGCACAAGCCCTATGAAGAGAGGCTGAGGGAGCTGGGATTGTTTAGCCTGGAGAAGAGGAGGCTCAGGGGAGACCTTCTTGCTGTCTACAACTACCTGAAGGGTGGTTATAGCCAGGAGGAGGTTACTTTCTTCTCTCAGGCAACCAGCACCAGAACAAGAGGACACAGTCTCAAGCTACGCCAGGGGAAGTTTAGGCTGGAGGTGAGGAGAAAGTTCTTGACTGAGAGAGTCATTGGCTACTGGAATGGGCTGCCCAGGGAGGTGGTGGAGTCAGCGTCCCTGGAGGTGTTCAAGGCAGGTTTGGACGTGGCACTTGGTGCCATGGTCTAGTCTTGAGATCTGTGGTATCGGGTTGGACTTGATGATCTTTGAGGTCTCTTCCAACCTTGGTGATACTGTGATACTTCTAGGGCAGATTTTTTTTTTTTTTTTTCTTTTTCCATGTGAAGCTGTTTCACCGTGCAACCAAGAATCAGAGCTTTAGGGTATAAAGGGAAAAAAAAGAGATGAGATTGAATCTGTGATCAAATGATGACAACATTTTCCTAGGGGAGCGATGCATTGCAAATTGTTCCCTTTGCTAAACTTTCTAGCAGTGCACCAGAAAACACATAAGGGAATTAGACCTCATGAGAAGTCTAATTAATTACAAATTTCACTAACTTTGTAAATAAATGAATTATGAGTAAGATAATACACATAGCAGTTTATTTTTATCCCAAAAGAGTAGTGAAGTTTTGTTCTAACTGGGGAATAGAGCATGAAGATGCAGCTGCCTGTTAGACTGAAATATGTATTGACTAAGATTCAGAATTATTCTAGCCCAAGGATTTTCCATAAGATACTATCAAGGGTAAGGTATAAGAATAGTGTAAACATTGCAATTATGCAAATGTAGATTTGATGCAAATACAATTTAATTTTAAGATTCCATCAAAACCACGGGGCATATAAATATACACAGTAAATATTGTAAGGTTGATTTGGTTATAAAGAAGCATGAGGAGAACTAGTTCACATAATTTCATTTGTAGTGCAGAGAAAACTTCTAATGTACAGTTCTGCAGTGACTGATCCAAGAAAAAAACCCAAACAACTTAGAGTGTTCTGAGCGATCCCACCTTTGTCTGAAAAACAACACATCTGTGCTCTAGACTTGTTTATTCATTCCCCATTTAAGCATCATTGGATATAAATAAACAAACAGCACTGAAAATTGCAGCCAGAACTCAGTACTGTTTTTCCTCTTCCTCAAGTTAATCACATTTTCAATAGAATCAGCATGTCTTTGTTAATCTCTCTTTAGCACCCGATCCCCTGCTCTTGCGCTCCTGATTGAACTACGTCTTGTGTTTAACAAAAGGGGTCTCTAACTTCAAGTTTAGGATTCAGGAATCAAGGTCTTCTGCTTTCTTGGTGAGTGTTCTACCCATCTGGACATCATGGACACAGAAACTCTGACAAAGGCGACTTAATATGCCTGAAACAGTCTGAAATTGCTCACACTTCTGTGTCTAAAGTTTATTTAACCTAAAGTTTATAAAGCTCATAATGAAATGCTCCCAGTGAGAACATTAGATCTTAGTGAAATCAGGAAGAAAAACTAACAGTGATGTAGTAAGGAGTTGTGTAATACCTGTATTTGCAATGAAAGGTTTTGATTGACAGTTCTTTGTGACACTGGCCCACATTATGTGAGAGATCCTTCAGCGTTTTTGCAACCTTACCTGCATTTCTGCAACACCAAACTCTACTCAGTGCAGCATCACAGCATTAATTTGCTCCAGCTTAGAATTATTTTCTCCTAGGAAAAACTGATGTGAAGCCATGTGCCTCGTCCAAAATGCATCCCTAATACAGAAAAATAATGTCAGTGTTCACAGCATATGAGGAAAAGTTTTACTAATCAAATCTTACAGCTCTTAGATATATAAACAGATGGCAAGATATCTCAGCAGGTGTTACTACCAGCCCTTTGGCAGAAAAAAACCTCTCAGTGGATGCTAAACCTACTATCACAACTATCTGATATAATGCTTCAACATCCTTGACCAAAAAACACCCCGCTTGCTAGAATATTTCATTATAATTTTTGGAAGCATAATCCAGTAACTAAGAGAAACTGTTATGAATTTCGGATTTCTCAAAGTCATTAACCACAACAGAGAAACAATTAAAAAAGAATTTGATCACTGAGTTGTAACAGAAATCTCAGTTCAAAACATCTCACCAGTTCCAAATAATCTGAAAGCCAATGAATAAATAAAGATGCTGTTTCAAAGTCTGCTGGTTATGATGAGAACATTAGCCAGAGAACAAAAGCTAAACTCAAACCCCCTCCTCTAGTAATGTATTCTATGCCTGCAATTTACATGAAATGTATCAGAAGCATTTTGATCCACTGCTCTATGTGGTTTGGCTGTGAAATTTCATGTTCACTGGATTCAAGGTAGTAAAGGATTGTGTGAAGAATTACTGGTTTTAAAATCTTTTATTTTCATTGAATCTTATCTACCTAAGACAGAAAGTCCAGTCACTTATAACTTCATTTTTATTCATCAAGTTTTTATTCTGAGGCATTTATAGTTCTCAATTATCATTCATATTTAATGAAGGAGTATTCAATTTTTCAGAGTCAGGAAACATCATCTGCTTGTTCTTCATTTGCACAATAAAACTCTAATTGGATCTTAGTTCTAGTTTATTCCATTGGATGAACAACTATTGTGAAGTGAGATTTATTGGGATCTTCAACACCTTAATTCTCATACAAAATGGCCAGTTACTGGCTGAAAGTAGCTGCCTCTGCAAGTACCCTCCTGAAGCCATCTTTGTCTAGGTCAGGTGGAACTGCCTGATCTGTGCTGGAAACTTTCATCAGTACTATAGATGTGTTGCATGTGACTGGCTATCTGACTGGCCAAAGGGTTGGGTGCATTTGCTTGCCCGCATTCATTACATTATAAATTACGTGATGAGTTAAACACAACAACATACAGATTAGGTTCTTCCGTCCACAAACAAGTTACAAGGTCAGCTTAAGTTACTGAGTTTTGTACATACATAAGCACTGCCCATTTTTTCAGGTCGCTCCTTAAGAGTGGAATATGAAAGTCATGAAAACACATTTAAGATAGAATAAGATTTCAGCTGCTATTTGGCCATCTTCCAAAAATAAGCAACTTCCAGTAGCCCCACAACACACTAAACAGTAGAGTATTTGACCTTAATTGACTTGGAGTTTCTAAACTTGAAGAGGAAGAAGCCAGAAGGGCAAATTTTCTCATTTGATGATAAAATGAGTGGTTCTGTGGGTAAGGGAAAAGCAGAGGATATAATTTACCTTGACTTCAGCTAGGGTATCTACATGGGGTCTCAAGGCGTCTCTCTAGACAAACGCAAATGTAAGTGGGCGTGAAGATTACAAAGTAGGTATATATGGCACACAGCTGGCTGGACTGTCAGGATCAAAACAGTTGCAGCATGGAGTTTGAAAACTTACTGGAAGCTAGTTATGGGTGTTCTCTGAGGAGCAATATCTGGGTTTACACTGTTTAACATAGCAATGTGGATATGAGTTGGAATGACCCAGCATATGCATGGTGTAGAACTAGGAGTGTGGCTGACGCATTCAAAGACCAAGCTGCTGCACGAGACCTTGAACAAGCCAGAGAATTGGCTGAAGGAGCAGAGGCTTGCACCCAGGTCTAAAAACCCCATCCAATTATATAGGCTGGGAACTAATGAGATAGCAGCTCTGCAAGAAGGGCCTTGTGGGTCCAAATGAAAAAAGCCGAATGAGGGTCAGCACTCCACCTCTGGAGGCAATGAAGACTAAGCACATACCATGCTACACTAACATGCATTAATGTACCAGAATGTACATTTGCATTTGTGAGGCCACATCTGGAATGCTGTATGCAGTTTGGGCTACCAAGTATGCAAGAGAACTTAGAAGCTGAAGAGCATCCAGAAGAAGGTAACCAAGATGGTTTCAGGGACTGAAGCATATGATGTAGGAAAAGACTGGAGGAACTCAATCTTAGCTTGAAGATGAGAATTTTGAGAGAGGATATAATCCCTATGCTTCACTGAGTGTGGGATTAATAAGAAGGTGGAACTACACTTTTTTTCAGAGGCAATAAACTGCAAAAAGATAAACATTTAATGGATAGGAGAAAAAAGTAACACTGCAATTGGCTAAACATAGAAAAAGCCCAAAGTTATGGAATCTCCAGTCCTGAAGATTTTCAAGACTTGACAGGGCAAAATTATGGCTGAGAGCCTCAATTGATCTATAATTTTATAGGAGATTTGACCTGTATCTAAATTTGTGTATGTGATACACAAAAAATCATGATTTTTCTGAAGACGAACTAACATAGCTATAGAACTGGCAGAAGTAGCAGTAATAATCTTTTGCTTTGTCCATTGCCTTTGATCCTTGCTCTTAGGAGATAAAATTCATAAAGCGATGTCAAGGTAACTCAATATTTGAGATATGACTATTACAGTAAAATATTCTACAGTGAGCTGGATGTTAGTGAAGGACTATGGCATGCTAAACAATGCCTCATTGGGGTGCCTAATTGAGGAACACCATTGCCACTCATTTAAGCTGGCAATCTTGCCCTCCAACACTTGATCCCATACAGTGATTCATCTGCAATGGATTAATTTTCTTACTGTTTAAATCTTTAAGCAGTGCCTCCATAAATGAGCTAGATCTTGAGAAAATACATAAGATTTTATCAGTAAAGTTCAAGGAAGAGATGGAAGAGCTACAACTGGATAGCCCACTTTTGCTTGACAAGACTTCTCAGGCAGGTATAGACTTTCAGATTACTATTTTTGGAAACATATGTAATAGACCTAATTTTTAAGACTAAGATGAATGATGTCTGGGACTGTAACAAATCAGTAAAGATTAGCAGACATCTATTTCAGCAGATCTTTCTGCTGAGAAGTTTGCCAGGAAATGACTAATGATTATGTTTCCTTCTATTTTGTGCTAGCTGGTGACACTTAGACACTCAAGTAAGTTGTTTCAACTTCTTTGGTCACTTGAAACACAACTCAAAAAGTTTCTGAATTCCAATTGCTGAGTCTATGATTTGAAGGTTGTTTTTCACTTTCTTATTTTTCTGATCATTCAGCAAAGTTATACAGGTAATAAGGTTAATAAGGTTCATAGAAAATGACCAAGATGTGAAGTTAAGCTGCTGGTACACATTTTTTTCTGTAATTTGTAGCACAGTAGCATGAAGAACACAAGATGACTTTACTTTGAACCTCCTGGGAGGTGTGGAATGTTGATTTTCTAAGTTCATTACAATTTAGGCTACTATGCAGAAAAAGATGATAGCTCTGTTCCTTGCACTTTGTTACTCACAAGCTTCATGGTTTTACGCAAGTGCACTATACGTGGGATGAATGTTGCTACATGGCTGGGTAGTTTTTAAGCCTCTTCCAATCTGTTTCTAAACCAGATCTCAGCATGTAGTTCAACTCCTCAAGATGACAGCACTCCTGGACATATGCAGAAACCTGGATTTGGCTGCCTGACATGAAGGTTTAAACTAACTTCTGCTGTTCTTATGCTACTTGGCACTAGGCTGTCTGAGATGCTCTCTGAATGTTCACCAACACTTATAGTGCCTTCTGTTTATTGATCAAAACTCAAAAAAAGATTTTACATAGTTTGAATTTAGCCTCCTGTTGCTTTGGAACATAAAGACTTACTGGTGAAATCTGAGCCCATCTTTTAAAAGAGGCTTTTATTGCTTCCAAGTTAGTGGTCACTGATGGTAAGCTCTTTCAATGTCTGATTATAGTGTGAAATACCTAGCATGGGTTCGACTTTGAAATCACCAATTCCACGTGCACTGAAAAGTGATGCTATTAGAAGCCAAAACATCACAGATCGTTTCCACGTTCAGATCACCACTCAGCATTTTTTTGGGTAATGATGTCCTTATTCCTTACATTTCCTTTCAGGTTTTCCTTAAGCGACAGAAGCTTTTCCTCAAGCGGAAGAGGACTTAACCACGTCCTATTCTTTGGCAAAAACTGAGCACTACCTTTACCTCAACTCAAGCAGCTCACAAAACTGCACTAAGAGAGCTCACGACTCAGCAGCCACCTTGTGGAAATCTATCTGCGGCTCGGCAGCTCTCTACAGTGCACCGACGTGCTCTTGCCGCTATTTGGAATAAACATAGCAAAACCGTCTCGTAGAAAAGTTTTTCCTCCAGGTACTGAAAACATCGATCCATCCTTTCCCACTGTGAATTTACTGCCGGTGTTTTTAAGAATGCACCTCTAATAAAGCGGACCAGACTGAGACGGGGCAGAAATGCCACCTCAATGATGGTCGCTGCACCCACTGGTGTCCGGGTTCGGGTGGCCTCAGCGCAGCTCCGCACTTCGCCGTCCTGCGCGCAGGTTAGCGGCGAGCCTTCCTCCCCACAGGCACAAGGACGGCGCCCGTTCGCGCGGAGGGCTCGACGGTTGTCCCTCGTAGCAGGCCGCCCCTGCGACTCCCCCGGCGCTGCTGCCCTGCCGGAGTCCCCAGGCACATCCTGTGCTGGGACCGTGCCGCGCCGTCCCAGCGGCGCGCCCCTCAGCCCCCGCCCCGCATGCCTCCGCCTGGCACCTGTGCGGCCCGGACGGCGGAGCAAAGGGACGAGCGCCTGCGCACTGGGCGGCCCCTCGCCGCCAGGCCCGTAGTCACTTCCTGCCCCTGTGCCCATCCGGCTCCGGGGTCAGCGGCCGGCGCTCTGGCGGGACAGTGGAGAATAAAGTTTTATTTGGGGAGGGGGAAGCCGGCCGTCCTCTCCCAGGTAGGGCTTCGCCCACTACGGCGCGCCCGCCGCGCCTTCCCCCGCGTGCGGTGGCGTTTGGCGCTCGCTGTCACCTGCCGGCCGCTCGCCCCTCCCCGCCCGGCCTCGCGCGTGGCGGGGCGGCGGGCGCGCCCGGCTTCGGCTTCGGCTTCAGCTTCGGCTTCAGCTTCAGCTTCGGCTTCAGCTTCGGCTTCGGCTTCAGCTTCAGCTCAGGGAGCGCCGTGGGGGGCGCCGGCCCGGCGGCGGGCGAGCTGCTGCTGCTGTTCGTTGTGACGCAACTTAATTCGCACGCCCGCGGGTACAGAGGGACAGCGTCCTGTGGTCTGGGAGGTGGGAACGAAGCGCGGCCAGGGGCGGCTGCGGAGCGGCGCGGCGGGAGCCGNGGAGCGGAGCGGCCGGGCTCGCAGCGGCGGCCGTTGCAGATGGCGTTGTGAGACCTGTTGTAAACAATGGAAACCTACGCGTGAAGGGTGCCGCTGCATCCTGGCCCACGCTGGCTCTGCCTTTGTAGGAAGTGGGTGTGAGAGGTTAGCGCTGTCCGGAGCCGCCCGTTTTTCGGGAGTAAGTTTAATGTGCGTATTTTGACAGGAACGAGCTGCTGGATGTAGAAGGAAAGTAGGCCTTGCTCACGGAAGATGCCTCTAAGGGACAAGTGTTGTCAGACTGACCACCATCATCATGGGTGCTGTGAACCAGGTACAGTAATGTCCGATGTTTTGGGTGTACTACTTACCTTATTCGATAAAAACTTGCGGAAAGTATTGTGATGTTGCAAATGTGCGTCATTTGTGACAGTTTTGGTTATGAAAAGTTGTCTGAATTTTGCTTGGAAATGTTTTTTTTAATATCCTTCAAGTGTCGTTTTAAAATTATGGCAGAAAGATAATGTCTCCGTTCTTGTAGAATGTGCAATAACCCCTAGCAACCACATGGGCATTGTATGTAAATGAAGTAGGGGAAGTCAAGAAATTGTGCAAAACCAGTTGGCCTTTTTGTTTCCATAAAGTGTAATGTTACGTTTTTTTTTTTTTTAAAACTATAAAGTGATTTTTCTACCAATCTCTTGCATTTGTTTGTTACTTCACGCCTTTTCTCAGAGGAGACAAAAAATAATCCTAGTCTTGAAATGACTGTTTGCATTCCATTGCAGTGTGACTTGGAAGATGCCTTTAGTGGAAAGTGTAATGAGTATTTTAAAGGTTCAACCCACTTGCTAGAGTTTTTCTGTAATTGTTTTGCCTAATGTTCAATTTCATAGCTTAAAAGGAAATTTGGTTCCTTTCTTATTGCCTTGTAGAATTTGTTACTTGCATGCTTCCACTTGTGTTTTGAAAAGAAAGGCATCGCTTTGGGGTACTAACATTTGAAAGTCTGAGCATGGAAACTTGATAATACTCCCTAATTAAACGCAATTTGAGAGTAGGTATTGTTCAGCTAGTAGATATGTTTCTTTGTGTGTGAGATAAAAATGTGTTTGAGTTCTAGTGCTTTAGAACAGCTAAAATGCTTTTCTTGACTTGTAACAGTGGTGTGCTATGTCTGCTTCACATATATCATTCCTCTTGATGTCAGTGGGTGTTGCACACGCATGTTAGAGGCAGTATACAAGCCAAAATATACGATTTTGAATTATAGGGAATAGGCTAGTAGAATACAATATGTCATTGTGTTTGAGATCCCCAAACGATTAGCTGATTTGTAATGGTTGTTATGTGTTCGTATATATAATAGTATATTGTGGGGCCAGCATAGTTGGGTGAAGTGTTCACTCTATCATTCTTTTCTTAGGCCGCTTTCCTTTCTGATGTTCTTTTCAGCTTGAATTTATTTATAACCTTACATCTTCTAGAAGAGCTTTCCTGTCAACATATATTCAATCTATTTGCTCTTAATATGTCTAGTTACATTGTAGACCTCTACCACTCTTACTGAAAATAAATTTGGAGGTGCTTAATGCTTCATTAAAACATTTTTGAAGTACAAAGCTAGTTATTTTGTTAGTAAGAAGGCAGATATATGACTTAGCTAATGATTTTGCAAGCATGCTTGAATAAGTGCTCTAAAATTTGTTTTTCCCTCTGAGCAAAACTTACATGCATACAGCAATGGAATGCTGTTTATTTTCATGTGCATAAGTACTGAGTATTTGAGTAACTTGTAGACATCCTGATCCACAAATGTTTTAATTTCGGATTTTGCAAAGATGTGATGTGGAATGAAACTTCAGAAATAAGTTATTACTTCAGCAATTTGTTTGAATTTGAATCAGCTTTTACTGATCAAAAATATTCTAACAGCTGTTTTGGATACACAGTCTGTAGTTATGGTTGTACTTCTCTGTCAGCATTGCTACTCCTAAATTCAGATTCAGTGCTTAGGTGTCTACTGACAACACTGAAATCACATAGTATACTGTGAAGTACAGTATTTATTTGGGGTTTTTTTTGTACATGTGTTTTGGCTTGAATGATAGGAGTCAAGTCTGTTGTTCTGGGGAGTTGCTTTAATGGATGGAAATGTCAAGTAAGTCAATTTGATTTTCTCTATTTGAATTTTTGTGTTTGACATCCGTAGCTTTAAATGTTTGTTTTCTTTAAGTCATCAAAATGACGACAAACCATCAGAAGGTATTGTGGATAGAAAGTTCAGTATTGACTGTTCTTTAATCCAGTATAGATGAAAACTTTTGGTAAGGCAGCTTGTACTGTAGTCATGACCTTTCTTTTCAACTAGCTTATTGTATGCACATAAAATCCATAAACTTCATAAAAATCACCTGAGTGTTCTCTAATGGCGTATTATCCTCTTGTATATTTCAGTGCATCTGCTGGAACCTGGTGATCCTCCACTGTTACAGCAGCCTCTGCAAACGTCAAAATCTGGTATTCAACAAATCATTGAGTGTTTTCGATCAGGTATGAAACTATCACTTAGGACTAATGACTTAAGAATGTCATCACCTTGCTATAAGGTTTATATATATTTAGTATGTTAAAATAACCAACATCTGACTTTGTATAAATTTGCAAACTATTCATAGGTTTTCAGAATTAGACACTGTTCCTTTTTATCGTAAACCTTTGAATGTACACCTTCTGCTGTATAGTTATCTTTCAGAAATACTAGAAACTAATTTGTCATTCTGCTTTGTGTTGTCCCTCCTGCTGTAATTATTGAGTTTATCCTAAAACTGCTGAGATGAGGAGAAAATTTATCGCTTACCTTAAACCTTTTAGAATTGCATTATTGTGGTTTTTTGTTTTGTTTGTTGTTTTTTTTTTTTTTTCCCAAATAAGACCTTGCTGTTCTCTACAACTACTTGGAAGAATGTTACAGTGAAGTAGGTATTGGTCTCTTCTCCCTTGTATCAGGTGATAGAAGAAGAAATGGCCTCAAATTATGCCAGGGGAGGTTTAGATTTGATATTACGAAACATTTCTTTACTGAAATAGTGGTGAGGCATTGAAATAGGCTCCCCAGGGAGGTGGTGGAGTCACTAACCCTGGAGGTGTTTTAGAAAACATGTAGATGTGACACTTCAGGATATTATTTAATGGTCATAGTGGTGTTAGGTTGGTGACTTGATCTTAAGCAATCTCTTCCAATGGAACCAATTCTATGATTTCAAGTTTCTAGATTGTTTTGGGGCCTTTCAATACGTAGCAATGAACCTAAGAATAACAACTGAGTGTTTGGGTAAGCATGGCAGAGATGATTGAAACCTTTAATGTTTTCTAACTGTTGCTATGTTTCTGATACTGCAGATCAATCATTCTATTTTTCAGAACCCTTGATGTGAAACTGAGGTGATCACTTTAACAATGCTATCTATGTTTCTAGATTTTTCCTGTTACCAAATGTTTCAAGTATAGCCCATTGTTGCTATGTAATGGAACAGTCTGGGCAGTACAAGACTGGGCTGAGTCTTGTAAAAGTGTGCAATATTTAAATCCTCTGCTAGCATTTCAACAATTTAATACAAGAAGAAAAGCTAGGTGTGAGACTTGTCATTAGTAACCTTTTTTAATTTGGTTGAGATTGCCTAAGGCTCCAGATATGCGTGGCAGGCTTCTTCCACTTGAAGCAGATTAATAGGATCTCTACTGGTAATAGCATGAGCTCATTCCAAGTATGCTGTCTCTGGGTTGCTTCCAGACTGGCCTCACTGGCAGATGTTAATAGCGTACCTTAACACCTGCAGTCATCTGCAGCAGGGAAGTTGGGAAATGGCAAAGACTTTCACCAAGAAAAAAAAAACGTGATAAAGAAATAAAGATTAAATCTACAGTATTGTCTGCTAGTGTTATGTGTTTCTGGCAGAAATTTTTATCATTCAAAGCATTAAGAGTAACAGATGAGCGTGAGTATGTTGGGTCTTTTTTTTTCTAACAATGAAGCTGCTTGCAAAAGGTCTAAACTTTGCTATTTCTGCCAGAGAGTTATTTGCAGTAACTGATGTTCTGTACCAGTTTCTTGTGACAATGATATTCCAGTTTCAACATATGCAGATATTAACAGAATTTGACAAAGTATTACCTACTTCAGTTAGACTTAACTGCAAAATAGAGAAGGCTTCAGTAAACTGGAGGCAGCATATGCTGACAGAAGACTTACTGCTTGGTACCAGTTTACAGTTGATAAAGAATAAGGAGATGATAGCAGTTTTCTTGGCTTGTGTCCACAAAACCGGTGGATATTTACAATTTATTTTCCTTTTGCACAAATCTTTAAAGTTCTACAGTTTTCATTCAAAAGGACAAATTAGCTTTTTACTCCCACCAGTGAAGTGCTTCATAGTTGCATAAGGAGTTTTGAAGACAGAGTGACTACCGTGTCATCTTGTCTGACCTCTAGTATGTCATAAATCCTTTAATCTTCACCCAGTAATTCTTAAGCCAAATAATTTGGATTAGACAAAGACATTTCAGTTCCGAACGGAAGAAGACTGAAACATTGGTATAGCAGTGGAGAGACAGAGGGACTTGTTTCCTTTGGTGGTGGAATAGTGGTTTGTTTGTTTGGGAGAGAAGTTTGTGGCTAGGGTATTCATCAACAGCGTGGCTAAATTTTGGTTAATTGTTTGCTGTCACCAACTTCAAAGACCTTTTGTTGTTTGAATTACAATTTGGTAACTTGCTGAAATTTTATCTGTGTGGAGCACCTTCACTTCAGCTGTTTTTTTCTCAGTGGTTTTCTTTATATGCAGGAATTATTGGTGAGATACGGATGTAAACAGCTTACTTTTGAGGCAACTTTACAAGTTTTAAACTTGGGGTTTAGACTGAATCTACATGTTTGTCCATTAGTTTGTAAAATACAAGTCAGATGAAGATGAGGTTAGTAACACTTAAAGATCAAGTGCAGTGAGAGGAGAAGATAAGAGGCTAAGGGCATAGGAAGAGACAGAAGCTGGATGTTAGCTTCAGATAATAGAGTTCAGGTTTCATTTTTAAGCAGCTGTTGAAGGAAACAGAAGAAGGAAATGGCACTGCGCTTTGCTGAAACTCCAAGTTTTAACAAATTTTGTAGTACTACAAAAATAAAATGTGACTTGGCATGGCTGATTTCTATTGAAGAACTACTAGTGGTTATGAAATATCTGAAAAACTCAGATAATAGTTCTGCAGTGTGACTTTGAGTTTGATCTTTGAAAGGAATTCTTAGAGAAGTGTCTATGATGACAGAAAACTTGAACTTGTATTTCAGCTTGAAGAATGCCTTAATGCTGTTTTATGGTTGTCTGATATTGTTCTTGTTCCAGTTTCACTATATTTTTGCACACTGGACTAATTTTGATCAATTTCTCTAAATTCCATTTATAAGAAAAAAAAAAGATAGGGAAATTAGCTGAATTCAGTTAACTAGTGTTTCCTCCTAATTTAGAGTGTGATATGTGTTCATTAATAATTTTATTGCTATTTGTAGGCATTGCATTCATAATTGTCATGACATGAAAAATGAAACAGTGGATTTGAAGTTAAGCTCTGAATTCTTTAGTTCGTTAAGCAAGACAGGAGCTGGAATGCACCAACAATACTGTATTTAGGGGAATGAACCCTAATTGTAGTAATGTTTCCTAATCTGTTAGTTTTTCTCTTAGTTTTGCTGTGTGGTCTGATTTTCTGCCTTACCAAGTGCTGTTTTGATGTGAAATAGTTGTATGTCTCTTGGTTTCTTAGTGCTGTTGGATATGAGCAAAAATTAAAAATACTTCAGGCTTCTCTAGGTGCTATTTCTTTCCTGTTGGGCAATTGTATTGCAGTGACTAGGTACTGTAGTATACAACTGTAGAATTATAGAATGGCCTAGGTTGGAAGGAACCTTAGATGTAATCTACTCCAGCCTCCCTACCATGGACAGGGATGCCTCTCAACTAGACTCATCCAGTGTGGCGTTAAACACCCCCACAGAGGAGGCATCCACAACCAACCTCCCTGGGCAGCCTATTCCAGAGTTCCATCAATCTTGTAATGAAGAATTTCTTCCTAAGATCCGATCTGAACCAATTTCCCTCAGCTTAAAATCATTCCCTCTTGTCCTGTCGCTAGGCACTCTTATGAAAAGTGTGTCTCCAACCTTCCTGTAGGATGGGCTCCTTAATGTTTGCTGTTTGTTTTTGTCATGAACTGTAATGTGTGTAATCCTTGAGGTTTTTTTGTTTAATTTTCTTTCTTTGAACATGTCATGTTTTCTTAGTGAAACTTGGAGTATGTATCATAAACTTAGTGTAATGAAGTAGCATTAACACAAGATAAAATGTTTTTGTAATTGTCATGTTTTAAAATGGTTCCACTTCCATAAGATGATGTGAATTAAAACCTTTCTTAAGTATAACATTTTTTTTTATTACAGGAACTAAACAACTCAAGCATATCTTGTTAAAAGATGTGGACACCATTTTTGAATGTAAATTGTGCCGGAGTCTCTTCAGAGGATTACCAAATTTAATTACTCATAAAAAGTTCTATTGTCCTCCAAGTCTCCAGATGGATGACAGTAAGTTTTACCAATTGAAATGTTTAGTAGAGCTGTATGAGTTGAGTAACTTACTTTTCTGTACCATTAATACAAACATAGCAGAGACAAATATGAAAAAAAGAAAATTCCATTTCGGTATTAACTTATGTAGATCACTTCTATGGTAGTAAAGACGTTAACAACAGTGACTTAACATACATTAACAACTGAGACCCATGTCAATGTCATAATTTGACAGCTAGTTTATACATCCAATCTTTTATTAATGTCACTGTCAACACTTTTTCTTCCTGTCTTTCTCTGTTTCCAGTGAAAGACACCAAGAAGTAGGCCGAAAGACTGGGAAATGAAGGTTATAGAAAACTGTGGGTCTGACAAGGCATTTCAGTTTTAGGTCAGCATAGCTCTGATGGACTTCAGCTCTACACTATGGTGTCATGGAAAGATATTCATAGTTTTCTCCTGTACTTGGGAAATGTTCAGTGTCACAGACACAGTCCTCCAGTCATACTCATTAAGAAACGCAGATGAAAAGTTCACTTTTTTTTTTAAGGACCTGTGCTTCAATAATGCTAGCTTTTCCCCATAGCCTCACCTGACCTTGTGTTTAATTAGGGTACTTTGTGTGATCATGTCTAGTGCAAAAAGAAAAAAAAAAAGATTTATGTTAAAAGAAAGTTAGTAAAATCTCATTCCAATGATGACTTTTTGTTGATCTGGGTGAAGCTGAATAACTTGGAAATGTGTCAGCATTCACCAAAAAATTTGTAAAGTTTTCTAATTACCTTGATCTCTTGACTAGAAAGACCATTCCTCATTAATTCCATCCTGCCTCGTTATTAAAAAAATTAGAAAGAACAGAGATTTATGTAGGCAATAACTTTCCCATATTGTCAGCTAGTGTTGAAAAGGTGAAAAGACTATGCTAGTCACCTTCCTTAAATGAGTGTGCTTGGCAAGTTGCAGAGAATTGAAGAGCTTCTCTGTGAAAAGAGACTAGTTGTGTTTTGAAAACAAGGTCAGTGTGCATCTGACTTACATGCAAAACTTTCTGACTTCCAGTCAAGTTCATGACATTCTGGCCTTCATCTAAGTGGCTGTTAACTTTCATATTTCACTGTTCACTAGGAGGGGTGCAAATTAAAAGAATACTACATGTTTTGAATAAAGCTATATGAATACTTAATTGAATACAATAATTCTTGAAGTATGTCAGAGGTTTTTTTTTTTAGTAAAAGAAATTAAAAGATAAGGTACAAGAGATAGGGATAAAAATTCAACATTCCCATGGTGAAAAACTCCAAAGACTATTACTAGTCTGTTATATAATGTTATGTAACAGACCATTATAACTAGTCTGTTACTGTAGTCATTAAGTAGCCTAGAGTGCTAGAAAATACGAAGGACTTTTTACTGATTAAAAATTACAGTCCTGTTTGAAACTGACTGCAAAAGGAATTTTAAAAAAACAGTGTTAAAAGATGGATTCTGAGCAAGAAAGCAACATATTCTTTGTACTGCTGCTCTTTTCATGTACTGCTGGCAGCGTGGAAGGAACAACCCTGTTGAACAGGAACCATGTGGAACATCTGTACCTTTTTGCTGTAGTACTCTGGCATCTGAATAGTGCCAGTGCAGATATTTAACATCTTGTGCCTGGAACTAGAGCACTGAATTTGATATTTAAACTTAACTTAATTCGACATTTAAAATAAGGCTGTTACTGAGGCTTGTAAAATCCTGAATGACACGAAAGTAAATGGGAACTATGATTTGTGTAGAGTTGTTTTTTTGTTTGCTTGTTTGTTTTTTCCCCCATGATAAAAAAACTGTGGTGTGGTTTACCAGACAGTAAACTTATCTCTATTTCTGGTAGAACAAAGCCCCACTTCTTAACATTGTGGTAGCCCAGACTATAAATGCTTCAAAAGAATTTGAGTAAGCCTTTTGGAAACTAGGTGTATTAAAACAGTACTTCAAAGGCAGTCTTCAACTTGAGAAGTTTACTGTCATAAGACAAACAAAGAGAATCCCTATATCCTTCATTCTTGCTTTTAAAGTCTGCTTCAACTCATCATTATCAGGACAGAACACAGAATAAACCATTGGTGAAACTCCAGTGAAGTTATTCTTTCTTAAACTTTTTAACTTCTTTGACTCAGTTTTTATTGTTTTGATAAATTAGTATATTTGCCCCCCACCTCGAGTTGTACAGGATTTGTCAGTCCTTAGTGTTTCTATCTTACTGTATCACTGAGCCTATTAATAGCTTTGGTATTACTAAAAGCGTTCCCTGCCCCAGAAGTTAGGTTTTCCCTTACCTGCTTGTATCTTCATGCAGTGCTCAGGTTACACAGACTTTCTGTTCTTTCTTCAGGACTGTTCAGAAGTCACAGATAAGAGATTTTTTTTCCACAATTAGAATAGAATAGAAGGATAGAATTCTCTATTGAGAATGCCTATTTCCAGCAGTAGGACAATCAGTTTCTAACGATACTGCAGACTTAGTTGCACACTTGCAGAACAAGCTCAGTTATATGATGTTACTTTTGCAGTTGATAGAGAGTTTTAAAGTTAGTTTAATTCTGGGCAAAGTCATTTTGAGATTGAGTGGCTTTCACATGAGCAGGCTGGAAGGGCGTGCTTCCAATATCATATTCTAATAAAAATGGTAAGTTATGCTGATGTTATAGCAATGATTACTCAAAATCTCTTAAGTGTAAATGGCCAGAAAAATACAGGATTTGGGCAAGTTTGGTGACCAAATTGACACACTGGTTGAAAGATACTTTGAAACAAAGTAATTTTAAATTACCAAATTGTTTAAAAATACCTTTGCCTCTTTTCTCAGACCTCCCAGATACAAATGATAAACAGAGTCAAACCATAAATGACCTCCTGGAAGCAATCTATCCAAGAGTAGATAAACAAGAATACATAATTAAATTGCAGCCTATAGAAACAAATCAGAATGCTGTATTTCAGTATGTATCAAGGACTGATAGTCCAAATGAGAACACAGAAAGTAGTAATACCCCTGATCAAGCTTCAGTACAGGAGCCCAGCACTGAGCAACAGAAGACTGTTTCGGCTCCAGCTCCAATCCCAGCTGGGGAGACTGTAGAATTGCCTCCTGCTGATCCTGCTACAAACAAGGTGATACCTACTCCTGAAGAACAGCCTCCAGCAGTAAATCCTGAGATGGACTCTCTGGGTAATGCTGATTTCGGCCACCAGTTGATATGTTGCCTTTGCAGGAAAGAATTTCATTCTAGACGCAGTGTACGCCGTCACATTCGAAAAGTGCACAAAAAAAAGATGGAAGAGCTAAAGAAATATATAGAAACTAAAAAGATACCGAACCAGTGCTCTGCAAAAGGACGCAATAAGAACGTTCTTGTAACGTTAGGTAGAAGTTGTCCTGTGTGTTACAAATCGTTTGCTACAAAAGCCAATGTAAGGAGGCATTTTGATGAAGTTCATAGAGGATTAAGACGGGATTCCATTACTCCTGATATAGCTACAAAGCCTGGGCAACCTTTGTTCTTGGATACTGCTTCTGCAAAAAAATCCTTTAAGACCAGAAAACAAAAGTCGTCTTCAAAGGCTGAATACAATTTAACTGCATGCAAATGCCTTCTGTGCAAGAGAAAATATAGTTCTCAAATAATGCTGAAAAGGCACATGCAAATTGTTCACAAGATAACTCTTTCTGGAAAGAACTCTAAAAGAGAGAAAGGACCCAACAATACTGCCAATGGCACAGAAATAAAAGTAAAAGTTGAACCAGCAGATTCTGTAGAACCTTCACCCCCTTCCATTGCCCTTTCTCCGCAGAATGAATTAAAGGGAACAAATCATTCAAACGAGAAAAAGAGCACACCATCAACACAGAAAAATAAAGTTAAACAGGACCCTGAAAACCCTAAATCAACCTCTAAATCAACTGCTAAAGCTGCCTCTAAATCAACTACTAAATCAACCTCTAAATCAACCAGTGCATCTGCTGCAGGTGGCCAGCAAAAAACGCGGAAGCCAAAACTTTCAGCTGGCTTTGACTTCAAGCAGCTTTACTGTAAACTCTGTAAACGCCAATTTACTTCTAAGCAGAACTTGACAAAGCACATTGAGTTACACACAGATGGAAATAACATATATGTTAAATACTACAGGTGTCCACTCTGCTCTTACGAAACACGTCGCAAACGTGATGTGATAAGGCATATAACTGTAGTTCATAAAAAGTCACCACGCTACCTTGGGAAAATAACTGCGAGTTTGGAAATTAGAGCAATAAAAAAGCCAATCGATCTTGTTCTGAATAAGGTGACAAAAAGGGGCCCTCAGAGGGATGAAACAAAACAGATTGCTTCAAAACAGGATGCTATTTCTAATTCTCCCAATAAAAAGTATGAAGGAGCTGATGTTGGCATTGAAGTAAAAGTAACAAAAAACTTTTCTCTGCACCGATGCAATAAATGTGGGAAAGCCTTTGCCAGAAAAGCTTTTCTAGAACACCATAAGAAAACGCACAAAGCAAATGTATCTCATTCACCTGAAGAAAATAAAACCAAAGGCAGAAGTACAAGATCTAAAGCTGTTGTCTGGTGAGGAAAAGAAAAAATGCTTTGGTCTTTTTGTTTGTTTCTTTGTAAATAAACAAGCACACCCCCTGCCCTTTTTTTGTTTTTCTTTTTTTTGCTGTTGTTGATTTAGTGCTGAAAATGTATTTTTTTTCCATAGATTTTATGGTTTAAAGGCTTAAATACTAAGATAGATGTCAAATTTGTTTCTTAAATTTTGGTTTTGATATTTCAGAAAAGAGCTCGTTTCTAAACTTGTAGGAACTTGGAATAGAATATAGATTAGAGTGTATGAAGTCAACTTACTAAGTTTTCTTACAGCATCTATTGTAATCAGTATTTGTACATTTCTAAAGCAGTAATTTTTAAAAATTAACTACTTTGATTTCAATCACTTAACCTGTTAATTAACTTCTCAGTGACCCAGTTGAAGAAGGATTAAAGGTACTACAGTGAAAGCTCTTGACAGAAAAAAATCTGTGACCTTACCAGAATTATCGTTTTTGTTTTGTTTAAAAAAAAAAAAGTATATTACCTATTCCTTATCAGCAAAATGACATAGAACATTTATTTGGAATGTAATTAAGATGCTTTCTTGCTTTGATTGTGAATCAGTATGAATTAGGTGCCTACAAGCACCTTTAAAATCATCAAATACAGGATTTGATTCTTACAATGTTTATTTATGTAAGCACAAGTTTGGAGACTTATGGTCATTTACTTTTTAAAGTGTTTGAGTCTCATAATTTTTTTTTTTTATTTATACCTAAATACATGTAGAATTCTGGCCAAGAATTTTCTAAACTTCTGCTTGTATGGTACTCTGGGAACTTTCTTACACTTGGAGGGGTTGTAGTGATAGTTTTTCAGTTTTCCATAAAAGTTGGCCTATTTTTAAAAGGGCCTTTTAAAAAAGGAAATAACATATATATATATATGTGTGCAGTCAGTTTGTTTTTCTGACTGATTTTTGTTGCAGTCACTTTGTTTTTTGACTGACTGATACCTGAAGGTTGGGGGGGTTGTACAAAAATAATGAAGAAAGACAGTAGTGGAACCTCTAAGAGTATAACATCCTTATTCAGAATTCTCATTCTAGCATATTTGGTGAAAAGAAAACCAAGTATACGTGCCTTGTTCTGTATTTCAACTCTGAAATGCTATTTCCCAGGAGGTAATTTGGTTTGAGTTCAGCTTTTGTAGTGAATTGTCACCCACCTCTGTTAAGTTGTAATCTGGTGCTTTTGTGACTTTGTAACAAATCCTGGCTAAGTGAGATAGAACTTCAAAAATGAACTGAACTGCATCTTGAATTATGCGGAGTTTAAGGGGAGAAGTGACTTCTGCATTTTGATCAAGAATTAAAAATTTAGCCTTATAAATTATTTATATTGTTTAATGTAAAACAGAATTATATGGGTAAACTCAAAGTATTAATATATTCCCATTTCTCCTCAGATGGGTTCAAGTGAAGTTCGGAAAGTTTGGAGTTCAGTTGAATGAAAAGGACTTTAGTTTGTTGTTGGAACCTCTGATACCTTGCTAGTGATACTATAAGGAGGAAATATTTTCGTAAGCTGTTGTTTTCCTGCTACATGATTAACTGTTCTGACAGTAGGACAGTGCCTCCTCTCAATACACTGGAGTAGTTGAAATGCACAAGTGGTTCTAAATTAGAAGTTACCTCTATGCAGTAGAAGTTTGACACAGTGTAAAACAAACAGTGAAATTTAAAAAAAAAAAAGTACAAAACCAAGTTAATGAACAACAGCTTTGGAAAAAGAATTTTTTTTTTTTTTTTAAATTTTTTGTTCCTTGTTTAGGTAATCATCATCAGAGAGCTCATTGTATGTACTGGTCCTCCCTGGTAGTACTAACTGATGAACAGCTCTGTTTTTGTCATGGTATTCTACTATGGGAAATGCTGTATTATAAACTGTTTCAAATTTATTACAAGAGAATGTATGAGAACAAACAGCGTAGTGTGTATTGGCTGAAGTGTACTAATTTTTAGTTTGCCATAATACCAGTTTGTTCTTAGTTGACTGATTTCCCAGTTGTGGGGCATTCTGAATTTCACTGTACTGAAGTTGCTTCTTAAGATCTCCATTTCGTTTCCATATGTGGTTCATAGGAAAACTTTGTAAACGTCTAGAATGTTTACAAGAATATCCACATTCCTCTTTATTTTTTTTTATTAAAAAAATATACACAAGCACTTTAATGATAGTTGCAGTTTATTTTTCAGTTTATTTTTTGAATGATCAACACACTAATGTTAATATGAAGGTAGTGAATATTTGCTGATGTATTATAGACAGACAATCTGTGCACAACCACTTAGAACGTTAGGATATTTCATTAAATATTAATTAAAAGGGAGGATAGTATGGGAGAAACTCAAAAGATTATTTCTCTCAAGATCACAGATGACCACTATAGGTAGCACTTGACTTTGTATAAATTTTTAAAATGGTTTAGATACTTTTTTTTTTTTTAACCTTTTAATCAAGATTGTAGTAGAACAGTTGCATGCCTACCATTATGAAATTCTTGGCAGGTTTCATGCATCAGTGGTTTGGGTTACTTTTTGTTTTGGTTTGGTTTTTACTTTTTAGAAAATATTTTGTTTAGTAATTTGTGTCAAATTGCTACAACTTGAAAGGTATTGTACATCAGAAGAAATACATTGTTTTTTATATAGGTTCACTCCCTTACTTAGGGAGGTGCCTCATGTTCATATATACTTTTTTGTATAAAATATATCTAAAATGTTGATCACAAGATCAGGAGTAAAAATGCTTTTATGGATAAAGAAATATTTGGCCCTGTTAGTGCATTGCACTAAAAATACTGTGAATGGGAACTGAACTGTAGCTGTGGCTCACAATGTTCTACATTGAATGTACATGCTTTTGTTTGGATAAATGTACTGTATTTGATGGAAAATAAAAACAGACTGGAAATCACTTTTAAGTCTTTGTAAACCTGGAATATCTTACCCCTCTACAGTCAGAAATTAGAAAGTTTGCATTTGTGTAAAGTTTTACTCTTTGATCACTGAAACTAGTAGTTTGTATTATTTTGTTGTAATAAATGTTATTTGTTTTGTTATGAAAAGCTCGACGCTCGTGGAGTGAACACTTCTCCGCACTGATGGTTGATCCTTGCTGTGTTCTCTTAAAACTAGTTTTTTTGTTCCTTATAAAGATAATCTCTTCCTAAACGGAGCAGAGCTTAGTTTTATTATCCTCTTAAGACAAAAGGGAATATTAATATTGAGGGAGATGGATGATGCTGTTTTTTAATAATAAAGTAGAGTTAACTTAGTTTCACCTTGCAGTTAATGTTGGTGGCCATCTAATGTTCCTTCTTTTTATGGTTGAAATATAAGAAAAGTACTGCTGTAATCATTGTTTGTTCTTTTGTAAAGGAAGAAAACTCTGAAGCTATTTCTGCAGGTGCATTTTAACTAATGTCCTGAATGCCTGTGGATGAAGAAATAAAGATGCAGGCATAGTGGTAGAGCAACTGTGCATTTCTCACCTAATGCTTGTGGTTTCTGCTCTCTGTTCTGTGTAAGATGCAGTGTGCATCTTGAAATATGTGAAGGTGAAGTTACTGCAATTTCAAAGGTAAACTGTCTTCGAAAGCATCACTAGTTCTGAATCCGTGCAGATAAACAGAACTACAAAATTGTTTTGGCTTGAAACCTTGGATAGGCTATTTGTAAAAATACAACTGCTTAATTCACAATTGCCACGACTTCTTTTTTTCCCACCTTGAGGTTAATTCTGCTGAGTACCTCTTCTGAAACAAGTTTCCATTTTATTCTGACTTTTCCTCTTTTTCCAAAACAAAAAATGAATTTATTGATTATGATAGACTTAAAAAAAATCACCAAATTTAACAAGTATTTCCATCTAACCAGTTTGAATGAGAGGAAACAAAAATTTAAAGGGAGAAGGATTACTTATTCTTTGAATTCACACAAGAAGTATTTTTTAAAAATCCTAAAAATTTGTGATAAAAGGTTTGAAAATAGTGAAGGTTCATGTGGGCACTTGTAGCCAGGTACATAATATGTAACCCTGTATATGAGATTTTACTTAAAATGTGGCCTTGCATCATTGCTAAGGCACTTTGGCTTGTATTTTTTTGACTATCTAAAGATAAATGTAAAATTTGCAATGATCCTTTGGTATTGAGGTTGGCTTGTTAATTTTTTTTTAAATTCAGAATGAATGTGAGATACCATATGGAAAACTTACAGGCTGAGGGGCTGGCTTCAATTGATGTGAAATTTTCCATAAATAAGAAGTGAAACTGGTGCTGGAGGCATCAGATGCTGATGTGTAATGAAGTGCTTGCTTCTATCTGAAGATCAGCTTTTAGTTATTTCTCAGCTGAGGCTGTCTGGTCTCCCTGGTTGTGGTGTTTTGTGTTTAATTTTAGAGTCCTTTCTGGTTTTGTGTTTTACTTCTCTTTTCTGCTTGGAGCGTTATATTCCAGGGCTTTTAAGTCATCGCAGTGTTTGACAGACTGAATTTTATAGGAGAATTAAAACTGTCCTAGATAGTTGATTGTCATTATCACCATTTGTTTTTTGATTGGTTTCTGCTGGGACAAACCTAAACCTACCGTGTGAAGGTTTTGTGTGACTGTTCAAGTGCTTGAAGTACTTTGAAGTCAGATTTGGTTTATATTCATGGCTGAAAGATCTATGGACAATTCCATATCATTCCCTTTTGGTGAATAGTGGAATGCAACAACTGCTTAACCACGAATGTAGACCAGTGTATTGATTGAGGGGAGAGGGGTAGAGAAAAAGAATAATTATATTGATGGAGAGCCTCTGGTGTTTGTACTAATAAGGAGACTCTCAAAAAGGACAAAGATTCTCCACCCACCCTGAAAAGGGGAGCAGAGAGGAAGTGAATCTCATGGAATAGGTGTTAGTGCCTTTTTGAGAGGACATGCTTCTCAGTTTCCCTCTTAAAAGTGGTAATTTTGTAGACACAAAGGGGAATGTAGTTTGAGAAGTTGGGATTGTTTGGTCCCATTGAGTCCTTTGAGGGTTGGCAAGATACTAGTTATCTTAATATAAGTGTTGTATGCTTAGCACCATACCTGAAATGAGGCAATATTGTTACTGACTCTGGTGGATTTAGAGGGAAATGAAAATAACCAAAACCTTTGATGCCACACAGAGCAAATAGATTTTTCTTCAAAATAAATGAAACCATCTATTGTGTCTCTGCAATGACAGGATCAATGCTGACCTGGTTGTTGTGAAGTCTGGGTGGCTGAGGAGGATGTGCTCACCTACGTTACTATAATGGCATGCTTCAGAAGTAGAATTTTTAGTGGTTTTACTCAGTCACAGGTAAGATTGGGGTTGTCTGTGTCAGTGACCCACTGCACTAAATTTATTACCTTCTGGTAATACCAGTATGTTTGTTGTGATGGTGGGTGTTTTCCTGCCATTTCAGTCTAGGGCAACTCAGATTTACTTGGACTATCTTCCCAACACAAGCCTTTCCAGAGTGATAGCTAGTTCACCTCTTTTGGCTGAAGTGGATCCTGTCATTCTGTCTTTCACTTTAGTTAGGTGCTTCCAAGCTGAGGAATCGGTTGCTTTGTTAAGGGCAAACCACTCTGCTTTGATGATCTTCCTGCAGCCGTTGATGTTACCTGAAAGAGTTCAGTGGGCTCTGGGACAGAACATAGGTCAAAAGGCGCAGTTCAGGGTTTGCAGTGTGTGCACATCTCTTTTTTTTTTTTTTTTTTTTTTTCCCCTTTTCCTTTTTTTTTTTTTTTTTTGGGTGGGTTTTTTCTNACTTGCTCATTTGTTCTATTTGTTAGGATGTGGTTTTACCTTAGCTTGTGACTTTCTGCAGCAAACAAAATAAAATGGTTTAAAGTCAAAGTCACTATTTTGTGGCAAGGTAGTTTAGTTGCAGCTTAGACTTAAGGGATGTGGATGTGCAAAACACTAATCAGTTTCCTCTGCAACAGTATATCTAGATCTGAACTGTCACTCTTTGAAGAAATATAACTACATAAGGATAAATAAGCCTAAACTGGACACATTCCATCCTTTGAATGTGCAAAGCTGTATTTTCCATCAAAAATACATTCATGATATTGGCAAGTATCTAGAAATAATTTTCCTCAGACACAAAAATAGGAATAGTTTTCCAAATTGATTGAGACATTTCTCTGCATGGTGTCAAAGTGGTAGTGGATTATGTTTTGTCTGGTTTCAAAGGGTTTAAGGTAAGGCATCTGTTCTGGCTCAGGGTGTTTGTTGCTATTAGTATAAATTAGGGAAACAAGATGCAAACCCCTATTGACATTGCTTAGCCCTGAAGAGGTGCTGCTCTTTATGTAATGTCAGTATGTGAATGTTGACATTCACTTCTCATAAAACACTTGCATGTATTAGGCTCCTCTGTGCTATTTCATTATTTTTTTTTCTGTGCTGTATGTGACTTGGGAATGGTTAAGGATGTAGGTGTTGACATGTAAGTAGGGATGTACAAGGTGATCTTTTTGATAGCAGACATGGAAATTGTGCATGTGTAGCACATTAGTATAAAAATCAGAAAATTGAAAGAGTGTGGATGGGCCACTTGGGAAGAGTTTAGTTAGTAAGGCTGACATATATATATATATTCATCTTTAAGTGATGGGGTCGAGTTGACCAGAACCATGAGGTGAAACTGTCCCACATTTTCTTTTAATAACTGCAACATCAGCCTTCCAACCTGTGAAATATGGATACTGTTAGAACACAAAATATTGAAGTAGAAGAATAATACTTTGTATCAGAACAGAATCTGCCACTTAAGAAGTGCAAAGCATTGAAAAATGAAGCCTCTTCTGCCCTCTTTGCATTTGGATGTCATTCTTTCTGATACAAGCTACCTTTCAGTGTCTTTCTAGCTTGCACTAACTGCCTACTGTCTCTCCTGAGGTTACTGAAAGACTCTTACACCATGACTACAGATTTTTGTTTTGCTGCGAGCCTTGCTTTTCTTAGAAGTCTACTAGTGTTACCACAGGCTCCCTCCTTCCCAAGCTTCTCAAGGAACCTGGAGGTATCTCCTAACTGACCATGACTTCTTCAAGGGAAGAAGTAGAGTTATCCTCTTCTTTGCTTCGACCTTCTACTTGCCAAGCACAGTGACAGCAGCTGTGCTGTAGTAACCCACTGCCTTTTTTCTTTTAATGTAGCCTATACAGTACTTAGATCCTCACTATTTGAAACAGAACTATCATCGAGAACCATTTTCAGTCTTAATAGCAAAACAAAAACCTGCCTTTGAAGAGGCATCTTTGGTGATATGCACTGACTGCTGTTCTTTCTCCTGTTGATGTCTAAAGCTAGAATTGCCTCTGGTAAACTTATGCCTCCTGTAAATGCCCTTCTGAGGGAACTGACCCACCTCCTGTGATGCGTTGTTATGACAAGACAGTAGGCAGATGCTCTCTTTGGTCCCATTATAGTGCCAAGGTGACTACTGTAACTTGACTCTTCAAGAATTTAACAAACTCTTTCCAGAGTTTCTGGTCTCTTGAGAATATCAGTGTTTTGTATGATTTTTGTTTGGGGATTTTTTTTATGACTGGTTATTCTTCAGGGCTTTTGTTTGGGTTTGTGAGGTTTTTTTATGTGTGGAGGGTTTTGAGAAAATTTGGTGTGAAGGTTTGGGAGTTCCCTGCCCCCCCACACGTTGTAAAATGACCCAGACTAGAACTCAGCCGGCTGGAAGTTAAGTGATGAAGCTCTATTTGCAGCTCAGCACAATGTGCAGCAGATATATATGCTATATACAGGAATATTTAGAGAAATATACAAGTAAAAGGCAATACAGAAACACAACTCCCCTCCCAGAAATCAGAGACCCCAGGAGGGGCTCCCAACCACCCTTCCACCTTCTCCCCGCCCCTGTACCTTACCCCAAGGTTTGCCTTACGTGCAAGGTAAATTAGGAGGATCAACCAGGGGGGTTAGAAGAAAAGTGGTTAGTGAAAATTAATTGACAGAGGAGTTAGAGGCAGAAGCTGCTAGATCGCTCCAGCAGCTCCTGTCCCAGCCAGAGACAGAGGCAGACTGACTTATCTATTGTTTTGGTTATTGTTCCCAAACAATTTCTTAGCAAGCCTGTGAGTGAAGTAGACATCATGATGTTTTCCTTTCACAGCCTATAGTGTAATTTTCTCTATTAAAATACTCTAATTAGCCTCAAACCAGCACATTTGGGTTTTTATCTCTTAATGAAAAATCTATTGGGATATATTAAGGTGATTTGACCCATATTAAGTATATTGCATGAATGATTTCAGAACACCAAATGCCTTTAACTGATAAACATGTTAAAGAGTTTTGGCTGTAGTGCCATTCCTAGAAGCTGAAGCTAGCTCTTCCATATAGCAGATTCCTTTCAGTGACTGTGCTTGCAGCTGGTGTAGAAAGCACAATGACAATATGCTTGGAGCCGCTAACGAATTAGGCATGATGAAGATGGTCTTCCACACTTAAAAGATTGAAGAGACTATTTTGTTAAATGTCAATAACATCTAAAAGCTTGAGCTGGGATCAGTTCCGTTTGTGCAAGCCCTCATTTTTGCAGTGTAACAGCATGCAAGCATCTCATAAATTGCACTTCATCGGGCTGTTACTATTCTGAGTTACTCTTTAATTATCTTTATTTTGTGCTTCTAATTTCAGAATTTGCCTTTCTGCTATTCAAGGTGATGCTGGAGATGTTCCTTTGAAGAGCTGTTTTCAATTTTTTTGTTTTCTGTGAGATGTCTCTTAGGTTATAGTCATGAGCATGCAGCAATAGGATGTTTACTTTCCTTATCCTTCTAAACTTTAAGGCAGATAACTTCGACACTTCAGAGTCAAGTACTTAGTAACGTTTGAGACTTCCTTTCAAATGGAAATTTACCTTTTGCAAACCATGTACTGAGAAGCATGGTGGATACTTTTGAAACACTGAATGCATGCACAGCCATGGACTACAGTAGTAGAAAATGGTGGGCAAGGTATTGGTGGTGTTGATTTCAAATACAGACTAAGATGTTTCAACATCTTGAAATATAAAACTACATTATTCTGTATCTTGGAGCTCATTTTCTCACTAGATTGGTTTCTAATGCTTACAACTGTAACGCAAGGCAATGTAATCTAAAAATAATAGAATCATTAATATATTTTTCTTTCAGGAGGTTTTGGGGACAAAATGTAATATGTGAGTAAGGACCTCTTAAGGAAGGAATAAAATTATAGCTATGAAGTAGTGAGGTGTGGTAGTTTAAGGCTTGTTGGAATATTCTAATAAGAGATACTGGGACTTTCCTGAAAGTTCAATGCAGAATCTGAATGAGCAGGGCATTGGTTGCAAAGGAATAGTGATAAAATCTGTATCATCCATTGGTTTGCTAATTGGTATAAAAAGCCAATATATAAACAATTTCCTTCTCTTGGCTTTAGAGCACTGGAGCTCTTCACTGTTCCTTTGTTACCCTCTAACTCCTCCTAGCATTTCTTCCTCCTCTTAACATTTTCCAGATAACACAAGAGATCTTGCTGGTTTTCTGTCTGGGGAGAGGGAAGGTGGTGTTGGCCACTTCTGGGCCATATTTGTCTGGTGGGGAAGTTTGAATTTCTGTATTATTTCTAAATTCTATGTAATTGTAAATACATGTAAATGTATTTTGTATGAATACTTGTGAATCTGGCTTTCCTGTAAAATACAACTTCATCTTATTTCTGAGCTGTCTGAACTGGTCTGGTAAATTTTACTTTGGGGGGAAGAGAGAATTTCCTAAACCAGCCACATGAGGTGGTGATCTTACTCAGCTGTGTAGTCCTCAGTCCAACTTTTAGCATTTAACAATTTGGCTGTGGTTCAGTGATGTCAGTTTATTAATTTATCTATTTATTATTTTGGCTTCTTTGAACACTTGATTTATTTGAAGAGAAATGATTTGTTTGTTTGCAGGTTCTTTTTATTTTTTCAGGGGGAGGGGAGGTTCTGTTTTGAAACTGCTTGACATTTGATAGTGCTGGATCAGTGGTTTGGGTTTTTTGGGTTTTTTTGGTGTTGTGGTTTTTGGTTTTGGGTGTTTTTTGTTTGTTTGTTTGTTTTGTTTTGTTGTTTGTTCCATTTTTTTCTGGAGAGTGAAGTCATAGAAACTCCACAAATTAGAGAGTTTTACATTTGGATATAGAATCTATTAGAAGGTGATTCTGAAAAAGGCAAGGAGAGGAGAGGAGACTCGAGGAGAGTATTGTTTCCTTTTCACAGCCTATAATATAATTTTCTCCATTAAAATATTTCAATTAGCCTCAAAACAGAAAAACCAGAACACTTATATTTATGCCTATAAAAACAAATGAGAGAAGCAACTGCCAAGAGTAATATTGCCTTCCCTGCACTCCAGTCCTCTTGTTCTCACTATTTCTGTGTGCCTAAATCGCAGGGGAGATGGATTTTTTGGTGATGGTTGTGGAGGTTTTTGGATTTGGTCTTTCTATTTGTTTTGTTTTGCTTGTTTGTTTGCCTCAGGTGAACTTTGGTGCCCTCAAATTGTATTTTTTTCTGTAGTCATTAACTTGTGGTTCTGAGCCGATGAGTTGTGGTAAGTTACTAAATTAAAATCATGACCAGGTCCTGCTTTGAATAGACTTGCTGCTGTAGGGCACCTTTTTTTCATTTGTAGAGCAAAATTAAATGAATAAATAAATAATATTCAGCAGAGTAATGAGGTAACTATGTTAAGACTCATGAAAGCACTTGAGGTTGGTATATTTGAACTACTTTATGTAAGTGCATATGAGAGGAACTGGGTAGTTCTGCCCTGTGGCATTCACAGCCTTAAAAACTCATTTTGTCTTCACTTTACTTTGGTATAAAGACTGAAGGGTGTTGGGGAATTACTTTGTGTGTGGACAGGAAGGGTACCAGGGCTATGTTTATTGTTAAGCTGTGTCTATCCACTGCCATGTCCTCATCTGTGGACTGGGGAAATGCCAGGGGTGGCAAGACATCGAACCAGGAAGGAGTCTGGAGCAGTGGCTGCATATGAAGCAGGAGAAAGTCTTGGTGTGAGGGGCGGACATGAAGAAAACTGGGCAAAGAAGACCAGAGGTGGTGAGGAGTAAAGCTTTCCAGGTCTACAGTGGGTTTTGATGAGAAAGCCTGAATGTGGGTAGGGAGATGGTGTGGAGGAAATCCAATGATGTCTGGAGCCCAGCTGCACCTCTCAACCTTTTTCTGGGGTGGAAAGGGCAAGGAGGCCAAGTGGAACTGTATCGTCTGAGCTACTGCTGGCCTGACTTTCAGAGGAGCGACCAAAATTTGGTTATTTCTATTTATGCCATAATTAAAACAAAACAATACAAAACGTTTCTCACGTTCCGTTTCGCTGTAACCTGTCCCCCGAGTGACTCGGTATCTCAGGGGTAGGTGGCAGAAGCCCTCTGGCGGGGCGAAGCGCTCTGCTCCGAGCTATCCACGAGGTGGCAGCACAGAGCTCGCTCCCGTGAGAGCTCGGCTAACGTTCAGAGGTAGCAGAGCCAAAGGCTCTTTAGAGCCGGCTTCTGTGAGCACATCCTTGGGAAAAAGAGGTGGGTATTCTGAAAGTAAAGAGGAATGACTGTGGAAAAGTCAGATTTGGTCAAATCTCTGACATAGGAATGAGTCGTGAATGTTATTTATCGAAATACTTTCTAGGTTGTGGCGTTTGAACTTCTGGAATGAAGTTTGTAGGGACAAAGACTTGAAGTTTGCTTGCTTGCATTCACTTTTGCCCCCACAGTTATGGGATAACTGGGAAACAACTCACTGTTAGGTGGCATCTGTGTAGTTTCTCAAAGCCAACAGATCAAGAACCTGCACAGCTTAATGGCACTTAAATTCAGTGCTGTTACTTAATCCCTTACTGAATACCAGCAGATGAATTTTACTTCCGTATGCCCAGTTACTGCCTCCAAGCTTGACTTAACTTACCTCTTGTTGTGGTAGGCCTCAGTAGGCCAAAATAAGCGTATACATGTCCTGGCTTGCCCAGACACTTTTTTCTGCTCTCCCTTCTTCTGTTTTGGGGAGAAGCAACCATGGGAAAGAGGACTCTGGCTTGTCCAGACTTGTTTTGCATCCATTGGTAAACAAGATACACACTCTTGCCTTGTGCAAGGTCTGTGTTATGCCCAAATTTGAGTAAAGCAAGACCTGGCTTCACGTAATGTGGTCAAACTTGGCAAAGTGCCATCCTGATTGGTTAATCTATGTCCAAAGGCCCATTAGTTTTGGGCTGTGTTGATAAAAAGGGATGAGCAGGTAACACAATGTACTCTCTGCCGTTGTATTCATGTGCTGCTGCTGCTGCCTCATTGCACCCTGAACTGTCTGGAACTTTGCTAGCAGGAATAGGCTCTAAATGCCTACAGGCAGTCGACCTACACAGCCAGCTTGACATTGTGCCAAGACTGCACATCGCTGCAAGCTTCTGCTGAATCAGGAATTGAGAGGAACCAGGTCAGAGACTGTGCCAGACTCCCAGCTTCCTGAGAAAAGAGCCTGAGAAAACTCCAAAGACTCTATTGGCTTTGAGACCGATGACAGCAACCCCTCCACGTGCTTTGGGTACTGTGCAATAATATTTTGTGAGTAAAGACTTAAAGCCCCTTGTAATCACTAATTGGCTTCTGCCATAAGCGGAAAGGAACTTCCGTGTCCATCTAGTGGCTAAGCAGGGTAATGAACCGTAAGTGGTACATTGACCACAAGAACCTTCTTTTCCAGTATAATCTTTGTGTTTACTGATTACCTCTTAGAGTGTTCCAGTTTTGCCTGTTCCCTGTGTGTATAAATTTCCAAATCGTGCATTTTGAACTTTGTAAATATTTTTTTTCTGGCGAGATTTAATGTTAGTAAGCAATTTTCATAGTTATTAACAATCTCTGCCTGGATATCAAAATTAATATCAATTACTAATTTTGCATCCTTCATAACTTGTCTACATTTAAAAATCAAATTATTTGCAGCTAAATTACCTCAATTTTTTTAAATACAAAAGATTTATCTTGGGGGTGATGGAATTGATACTGTAAATAGCAGGTTTTGCATTGTTACGTTATTTAGCACTGGTAAACCTGTTGTTTTCTGACCTTGAATGTTATGTTTCCAAAACTACCATTTGGAAAGGAGAAAGACAGGTCATGTGTACAGATAGACACCATCTCTTTTACTCTTTTGGTAAAGACAACTACCTAACTTCAAGTTAGCAAAGCTACCAAGAATAAAAATAGAAAAAAATCCAACCAACCAACCCAAAAAAAACCCAACAATGAGGAAAAAACCCCCAAACAAAACCCACAACAATAAAAACCATATAAACAAACAAAACCCCCAAACCCCACAACAATTAATGTATTGTCCAAATAAATATGTCTGCTTTTAAAATTTTTATTGTATTTATTTATTTATTTCCCCCCCCCCAAATACCTCAGTATCTCTCATATTACTAGCAATAGCTTCAGGGAATACAATACTGTCTTGGTAGCTATGATGAGGCAGACACAGGGCAATGTACAGCACAGCTACTGCTCCGTGTCTTGGATGATGGCTGAAACCAATAGTGCCACATCAGAGGGCCTCTCATTTTCACAACTTATAATTCTGCCTGGGAAGAAATGTTTATATATACTCTTTAAAACATATGCAGTGAGCTCAGTTACTGTTTGTACACAGTCAAATCGGACTTCTTCAGGACATGAGGATTTAATGTGTGGATGCCCATCAGTTGTCTGTGAGTCTGTTTGAATGTCTGAGCAGTCTGTAGTACTGCATGTCAGATTTATTTGATTCACGTAGTGTGCAGCTTGAATTTAATGCTGATGTGAAGTGATGGGTTTGCTGCAGTTATATCTGCAACTCTGAACATCCAGAATTCTTGAATCAAGGTACTAAATGCTTCATTTGCACACCAAATTATAGTGCTGCATGAGTACTGTGGGCATGTATTGAGTCAACGAGGAAATTGCCTGGATCATTGATATCATGATCACCCCAGCTCATCCTAAAGTGCAAAGCAACCCCATGTGTGCTGCTCCCTGGGGTGTTCATGCTGTACTCCAGCCCTCTGCTGCCTGCAGTTCCTGCTATTAATGCAGTATGTCTGCCAACTTCCTTGACACCATGGCCCTTTGTGAGAATGAGGGAAGATAGGTCATTTGTGATTCCCAAGAATGTGATTCCTCTTCTGACCTGTGTATCTCTGTTTGCAACCAGCCCTTTCAACCAACTCAGAATGTTTGCCCCTCCTAAACTTGAAGATATACTGGCAGCTCAGGCTTCAGCTCCCTTGAGTGAAGAGTATGCTCCAGATTAAAAAAGGTTTAGTTGGAGAATCATTCCATCTTTATATCCATTCCACTGTTGTCCCTACACAGCTATTGCAGTTACAGCGCATAAGTTGCAACCAGATGATTTAACAGGCATCTGATAGCATAGGAAGGTGTTTATGAGTTGCATTAGTGTTGGAACAGATTATTATTTTCCTACTGCAGTCTATGTGTTGCTTTAAGGTGAGTGAAATGCTACTGGCAGCAGCATGGACTTTTCAGTCCTTGCTCTTCACTTGGGATCTGAAGATCTGTTCTAGCTGAAAATAGCAATTCGGGACTTTCTTGTACATAAATGATGCCTTTTGATTTTTAACTAAGAAGATGCTCTGTTGCATTAAATTCTTCCATTTTGTCTCAAGAGAAGAGAGAATTGATCTCTTCAAGGGAATAACCTCATTTTTTAGGGCTATCATTGTATTTCTGGTAATATCAGTGATGGCCAGTTACAGTCATTAGGGAGAAGCTGTTCATCCAATATGCAGACTATTTTTATCTGCAGGGGAAATGAATTAA
Source organism: Eubucco bourcierii (assembly GCA_013396675.1). NCBI lineage: Eukaryota > Metazoa > Chordata > Aves > Piciformes > Ramphastidae > Eubucco > Eubucco bourcierii. The sequence continues at coordinate 216,816 of VWZE01008118.1, forward strand.
CAGGATGCACCACCTGTCAAATTCACTGTTACAGTTTCATTGCCAGCTGATCTATTGGGCTAGTCACTATTCTTAAGGAACACACAGCTTTCAGTGAGGCCTGGGAGGCCTCATGGTGCCAACTTTCCCCCCACTCACTGAAAGCGTGAGCCACACTGCTGTGTGGCAGCACCCATTTTTGGATGGGGATTCACATGGAACTCCAGACAGACAAATCTATCCATGCTGTTGAAAGAGCTAGTGGTTCACAATCTGCATCTGTCCATGTCCATTGAAACAGACTTTTATGTAGTCCTCATATCTGCCCCAATAGTAGTGCTCATGAGAGGACCCTGACCACTCAAAGGACCTTGGAACTCTGTGAATCTCGCTGACCTTATTAATGACATCATACCTCCTTTTTGTTCCTTCTGAAGCTTGGCTTATCACTACAAGGGAATAGTGCAGATATATGCCAACTTTTAAACTGCCAGAAGTAAGCCAGTTAATATGTATTGCAACTTGTCATAAAGCAAAAGGCCAAGTTTTATGTATCCAGGCACCTTCTATGTGGAGACTTCCTCCTCCATTGAGTTGTGCTGGAAAACAGCTACAGGAGACACACTCGGAGAGAACTGTGCAACCTTTATGGCTTTTAAATGATGTTCTAGTGCTATAAATCTGTACAGAAGATCATATGTTATGAACCAAGTGCTAGCCTATAATAGAAGGGTGAAAGAAGATGACAGTTTTGGCAGGGTCGTCCTGTAGTGTTTATTCAGCAAGATGCCAAGCAGCTACTCCCTATGAGACATATCACATCTTGTGAAGACTATTAGAAGAATATATATTGGACAGAGTGTGCTGGTTTGAGACTAATTAGAATATTTTAATAGAGAAAGTTACACTATAGGCTGTGAAAGGAAAAACATCATGATGTCTACTTCACTCATACGCTTGCTGGAGAATTGTTTGGGAACACTACCCAAAACAATAGATAAGTTAGTTGCTCTCTGTGGCTTGCTTGGGACAGGAGCTGCTGGTGGGATCTAGCAGCTTCTGGGCTCTGGCTCCTCTGCTGATTAATCCTCACTAACCACTTTTCTTCTAACCCCCGTGGCCGATCCTCCTAATTTACCTTGCATGTAAGGCAAATCTTGGGGTAAGGTACAGGGGTGGGGAGAAGGTAGAAGGGTGGTTGGGAGCCCCTCCTGGGGTCTCTGATTTCTGGGAGGGGAGTTGTGTTGCTGTATTACCTTTTACTTGTATATTTCTGTAAATATTGTGTATATAGTGTAAATATCTGCTGTACATTGTGCAAAGCTGTAAATATAGCTTCATCATTTAACTTCCAGCCGACTGAGTGCTAGTCTGGGTCATTTTACAAAAGTGTGGGGGGTGGGGGAACTCCCAAACCTTCACACAGAGACATCAAGAATAAAGAGTTAATGCTTTTTACATACTGCCTCTGCTATCATGATAATATGAGGTTTTTAGTTCATCTTAGATTTACCCCTTTCTTTGATTTCATGCTTAGTATTCACATCTGTCTTCACACTTGTGTAATTTAGATTTTTGAGGCCAGAAAAGACCATTATAATCAGGTAGTCTGACCTGAATAGCAGAGGCCATAGAATTCCAGCTATGCTTGTGTCTAAGTTACACCTGTCTCCTCTGGCTGACTTCCAACAAGTTGCTGAGAAAGTCTTGATTCTACTACTTCTATTACTTGTTCACTCTCTCCAGCTCGCGTTTGCTACATTCTCTGTTACCTGTCTCCTGCTCCTTTTGGCAGTTTCTGTTATGCTTCATCCAGATGGAGCCCCTTTACTCTTTAGTTAATTACTTTCCTGTTCTTATAATAAAACCTGAAGACTTCTTTTCCAGTAAGGAAAAAGGATTTTCTGTTAATTAGCCTCTGTGCATATGGTTAGAGTTTTAAAAAAAATTAAAAAAAAAAAAAATCATAGCTTTGTGTGGTGGGGCAGTAGGAGTCCTGAATCTAATCTGTGCTATATGTCACGGATTCATGAAGCTGTTACATACCATAATTGCTTTCAACTCTTATTTTCCATCACAGGTGCTATGCTTTCATTATAACTTGAGAAATGAGAGTTGGTTCCTTAGTACAGTGACCTGGCTTTAGAAGAAATTGTTTTTTGATTCCTGATCCAATCTTCTGTTTCTCTTGATACCTTTTGTCCCTGCCTGCTGAAATAATTAAAAAATGAAATAATTTAAATTATACATAGCAAGTGCATTTACACTTTACTACATGATAGCTACATAAGGAGTTTGAAATGCTACCCCTAGAACATACTTACAGTTTACAGAGCAGTGGTGGGGAAGTGTGCTGATTTGAGGCTAATTAGAATATTTTAATAGAGAAAATTACACTATAGGCTGTGGAAGGCAAACATCATGATGTCTACTTCACTCATACGCTTGCTGAGAAATTGTTTGGGAACAATAACCAAAACATTAGATAAGTCAGTCTCTGTCTGACTCTTGCTGGGTGTAGCCACTTTCTGGCTCTTGACTCCTCTGCTGATTAATCCTCACTAACCACTTTTCTTCTAACCCCCCTGGCTGATCCTCCTAATTTACCTTGTGCGTAAGGCAAACCTTGGGGTAAGGTACAGGAGTGGGGAGAAGGTGGAAGGATGGTTGGAGCCCCTCCTGGGGTCTCTGATTTCTGGGAGGGGAGTTGTGTTTCTGTATTACCTTTTACTTGTATATTTCTGTAAATATTCCTGTCTACAGTGTCTATATCTGCTGTACATTGTGCTGAGCTGTAAATAGAGCTTCAGTCCTTAACTTCCAGCCGGCTGAGTTCTACTCTGGGTCATTTTACAAAGTGTGGGGGGGTGGGGAACTTCCAAACCTTCACAGGAAGCATCTTGCTCACCTGTCTGAAGCCCCCATTTTATGTTTTGATGATAAGTATGTAGAGTATCAGGACTTCTGGAGGTGGTCCTAAGTTCCCTATCTAGTCAAGGAAGAAGGTAGGTGGCTTTGATGGCCTCCAGTCTAAAATTATCTTTACCTTAACTTTGGGCATTGTAAGTCATCCACAAAGTGCAGTCAAGCACCTTTCCAGACAAGCAAGACAGACAGGTATGGCTAAAAAGTCATTTTACTAAGTGAAAATAGACATTTAATTAAATTGTAGGTCAAGAGTGGCAATTGTATTTAAGATGCTTTGTATGTTGGGCAAATAGATTTGTTTTCCTTGAAACAATTGTTCAGTCTTGGAAAAACCCATTTTTCTAATGTCATCTTTTCCCGTTAGTAGAGCCTAATAGGTATTGCACTGGGTTTCTGTAGTGTGCAAAAGTTGCTTATAAATGCTAGATCCTTATTTTGTCATTTAATTTACATAACCACCATATGGCAACAGTCCATCTACCACATACTGGCTGTAACTAATTTTAACATTATTATTCATCTTTCTTCCAGTAACAGAAGGGAAGAACTGCTGTTTGAAGTTGTATATGTTACTCAACACATAGTAAAATGGAGTGTTCTCCTTTAGATATAATACAGTCTCATCCATCCAGAGCTGAAAACAGAATGCATAGAACTGGAAAACTGGACTGATTCTTGAGTGACTTTTTGTTGTGATCAAAATTTAGGTTTCTCTGCTTATCCACTGGAAATATGCTGCTGGTGGTCTGTTAAGCAGAGTGGTACAAGTTGGGAATAGTTGTCTAAATAGGTGGTTAGTAATGGAGAAAAATGAGTGACGCTGTCTGTTGGAAAGAGCAGAGGAGAAACTGGCCAAGATCTAGATTAGCTGACTGATCTATAAGATGTAATTTGTAAGCCAAATCATTAAGCTTTGAAAGGTAGCTATTAATCATCCATAAAGGCTTTTGTATCTTTTGTAGAGCATTGCTGAGAGAAAGCAGAAATAGCCCTGAAGCTTGCACAGGAAATTGGAAAGTGGAGGCATCATCTCCAGACGGAGTAAAGCCTGTGTGCTAACCTAGGGAGGGATGAGAAACAAGAACACAGCAAGGCATAGCTGTCTAGTTATTGAAAGAGGCTGGCTTCTTGTGCTGAAGAGATTGCTCTTAAAGGAGGCAGGATATTAATGTTTCTGGGTTTGTTTAGGTTTTTGGTTGGTTGTTTGTTTCAGTAACATTGGCAAGCTAAGAATGATAGGGCTGCAAGGGGCATTTGAAGTTTGCATTTACTCCAAAGCAGAACTAGTTGTCCTTCTTGAGAAAAGTCTGTCTGACCTCTTCTTTAGGCAGTCCGTTCCCATGTTTCATTATATATGCCAACAGAGGAAATTCTCTTGTCTTGCGGTGGAAACTTTCCTGTTAAAATTTCAGCCCCTTACATTCTCCCTTCTCCTATATAGACATATGAACTAGCTGTTCAATCCTTCCCTGCAGCAGCATTTTATGTTTGAGGGCTGTTAGCTTCTTTGTCTGGCTGTTACGTTCTTTAGAGTCAAAAACACGCTGCTCCATCTTGCCTCTGGACTCATGTTTCCTAAGACTCTCTCCTTGCAGCTCACTTCCACGTTCCTCCCAGTTGGCCCATATGAGCTTTAACTTGCTTAACTTTGTATTGTGAGAGCAAGGCAGTTTCACAGCTTGGAGTGCAGAGCAGATAGATTGTTTCCTTAAGTTTTGCATATTGTATTTCAGCTCTTGGGTGCATGCAGAACCCTGTTGATACCTAAAGAAACCTGCTATGGCTTGATGTCGTCTTATGTTTGACTCGTACTCGATGTTGTTCAAGATTTTCTACAGAATTATTTTTTAAAACAGCTGTTTCCTGTTCTGCTATTGTGTGGTTCATTTGCTTTTATAATATCTACTGGTTAGCCCTGTTTGAGTGCATTCTGGTGGTTTGGTTGTTTAGGGTTTTTGTTTAGTTTTGTTTTGTTTTTTCTCCCCTTCAGATTTTATTTCCGTTTTTGTCAAGATTATTTTGTCCTTTGCAATACTTTGATTTCCTTCTAGGTTCTTGCCATCTGTAAATTTAATAGGCATTCTCTGAATCATGGAGTAAATACTGAAATTTATTGCAGCCAGGACAGACCCCTGGAGAACCCCATGTGACACATCCTTCTGTTCCAAGCTTACTCATACATGGCAATGCTCTGCAATAGATATAAACCTTAATTTCCCAGTTTGAGAGTTTGCTAGCCATAGGACTGTCATTTTTACTTTCTCCTGGCTTCTTGTATCTACATTAATTAATTCTATCTGCTCCATTTTGTGGGAAAAAAAGTATATATAATTGTGACATCTAAAGTGTTAGCCACAAATGGGATTACTACTTTCAAATATAGATCTCAGCCTTTTTTCCTCATGTCTGGGGAAAGGAAGATTTGCTATTGCATATTGCTGAGACCTGTTTGCAAAGGACAAATTGGTTGATAAAACTGGAAGAAAGGAAGGACTGTTGTGTGGTACTCCCCTTTCCAGCTATAATGTCTCTGTGGAGATAAAAATTATCTCAGTTGGCAGCAGGTCCTGCAGGTTTGAGTGAAGACAAGGTTTATGGTTAAGGGACATTTGTGAGTTTATTTTGTCTAAATTATCCATATTTTAAAGTTAAAAAACTGGGCTGTACCAAAAAAATCTGTATTGACCTTATAACATTGCCTCATTCTAACTTTTTTTTTTTTTTTCTTTCATGGGGAGAAAAGAGGATAATGAGAAACTACTTTCTAAAAAGTACATCCCATTTCCTGGTGCTGGGAGTTAAGGAGAAGCTGCCCATTTATGCCATCTTCCTTTTTTTAAAAGAGAATTTTGCAGGGGAGACTACTTGTTTTGTTGTGTATGTGTATTTTATACCATTTACAATTGTTCTGGAACATTGGTCTATCAATCTTTGTCAGCTGTCTCAGGTGATCTTGTGTCATCTCATCAGAGCAATAGCTGCCTCCTCACTCCTGAACTCATTGAGTATTGCAAGAATTTGATAGACTGTTTAGGATGAGTGAGTTACAAGGCTGATGGGAAGGGAAGACCTTCTTGTGTAGTTCTGTTGCTCTGGTTTTCTGCCTTTGCTGCCAGTGATCTTATGGTCCTCTTTATGCTTCATTTTGCTTTTCACTTTTCTCTTTGGAGAGAACTTTCTTTGCTTTCCCTCTTTCATCTCCTTTGTTGGTTGTCGTTTGCACCTGTCCTCCCTGCAGGAGGACATTTGGTGTGTGGGGAGGTGAGGAGGCCTGTTATTCAAAATATCTCCCATTTTTCCACTCCTTTCCTTCTTTCACACTTCCTGCTCTACTTCTGACAACAGTGAAGCCTCCTGGTGTGAAAGACTCCATCCTTGCTCCTGTAGTGGGGAAAGCACAGAGGGCAGTCCTCTTTCTCTCCCTGTAGGTTGTGATAATGGGACTGTGAGTTAAAGTTTTTTTTATACTATGTTCTTATATGAAATAATATTTTAATATGTCATTGTGTAAAATACTCTCCAAATACTTAAGATGTTTTTTTCTGTTTATTTGGAGGGTTTATTATTTTTTTAACCTCAAAACAAACTTTATTTGAATAAAAACTAGAAAAAAAATTTCTTCTAGTGGAGAGAACTTGAAGCTCTTAGGAGAGATTAAAAAGGAAATGGAAAAAAAAAAAAAAGTAACAATGAATTAACTGCTCCTTCAGGTGAGCCCTTGCTTTAGATAACTCAGTGACCTGCTCAGTTACAGCAAATTCTGTCCAACCTCCCCTTCATTGGGAAGTTCTTGTTCTCCCTTAGGACTGGCTGGCTCCTTGGTGCTCATTGGCATCTACTCTTTCCATTAAATGACTCCCTTGCCTCATCTGTTGACTTCAGCTTCCTTTAAGCACAATAAACAACTCCCCAGAGGAGACTGAGTTTCCTTCCTGTTAAGTTCTGGCTAACACTGTATTTTCAAAATAGAATTACAAGAACATAGCAGCACCAAATAAAATGGAATCAGTCACAGGGCATTTGAGAAAGAGGGATTGTGCTGAGCATCAGTGGGTGCACTGGGGAAGGATATTTGAACTGGACGTGTGTAGTTACAGTTCTGTTTTGCTAGAAGGAAACTACTAATGAAACAAGATAAATAAAAACCAGGATTCAGAACACCATGGCTCATCTGGGATTTTGGAAGAGAAGGTTAATAGCAAAAGCAGAATGTAATTTTACTTAAATGTCCCCAGTGACTACAGTATTATTATTTATTTATGCCAGTGCCCACAATTTGCTGAACATTTTCCAAAGAGGAAAAGACAATCTCTAGTCTGAGATCTTCCAGTCTAAAGGCAGAGAGAAGTGAATTGATGCAGATTAGCTGTATTTGTTGAATTTCTAATATATCAGGAAGGTGATTGCTCATCTGATACTAATGGAGACATCTGCTTATGAGTGATATGTTAAGAAGAGGGTACTTTGTTGTTTTTTCCCCTAAATTAAGAAAGATTTCTTATACTCCTAGTAGCTTCACTATTTCATCTGCATTTATAACATTTTCTGTATTAATAGATCTGTATAACACCAGTTATACAAAGATTAGCAATGTGCAAAAATATCTTCTGATGGTTTGGGAGTTCCCTGTCCCTCACACACAATGAAAATCAACCAGACTAGACACAGCACTCTGGAAGTTAAGAGATGAATCTGTATTTACAGCTTAGCACAATATACAAGCAGATATATACACTATATACAGGAATATTTACAGAAATATACAAGTTAAAGGTAATACAGAAACACAACTCCCCTCCCAGAAATCAGAGATTCCAGGAAGGGCTCCCAACCACCCTTCCACCTTCTTCCCATCCCTCTACCTTATCCCAGGGTCTGCCTTATGCACAAGGTGAGCTTGGAGGATCGGCCAGGGAGGTTATAAGCAAAGTGATTAGTTAGGTTACCCAGCAGAAAGGCCAGCAGACATACCAGCTCCCAGAGAGAGTGAGAGACCCTCTATCTTATCTGTATTTGTGTTCTTGTTTTTATACATCTCAGCAAGCCTATGAGTGAAGTAGACATCACCATTGTTTTCTTTTCACAACCTGTAATATATATATATATTTTTCATTAAAATATTCCAGTTAGCCTCAAACCAGCACATGTGTATCTTAATCTAAAGCTGTAAGGCAAAAACATTACTGCTATGTGTATAAGAGCAGTAATTTCACAGGTTATGTGGGATATTTGAAAGAAGGTTGCAGTTCTACTTGCAGAAAGATTGTCAGGGAAGAAGCTGAGTCAGACTGAGGTGCCTGGCAAGGGCTTTCTCATGACAACTGGTGTTGGGGTACAGTGTGTGTTGTTTGTCCTTTAGTTTTAGCCCTTTCTACACTCCTCTTGAGATATTACTGAGTAGTTGTAGACTGAAATAATTTTTCCAATTGAGTCTTGTTCAGACAACTGCACCTATAAATTGGTTTATAAGCAGATGGGTTTTTAAATGGTAATTTTTTTTTTTTTTTTAGTCAATCATAATGTGAGCTGTTGCACAAAAAGGTTGGGGAGATTAAAAGTTCTTTGCCCATAGTGCTGTAAGTGTAGATGTAGGGCTGCACTTGTTTCAGAGTATCTCTTTCTGTGCAGCTGGCTTCTTGTTTTTAGCAAGTTCTTCACACTGCAGACCCTGGCCCCTTTCCAATCTCTTGGACCCATTGGCAAGTAATGCTCCTTCTTGCAAATGTGTATTGGTTAGAGGTGGCAGCTGCCTGACTTGAGCAGAACCTTGTTGCTTCTATGTTTCTTTTCCCATATTCATAAGCTTAAAACTTAGAGCTGGGATAACCGACTGCATGGTACAAGCTGCAGGACCCTCCCTGCAGAAGTTCAGTGCTGAGTCCTAAGTTCATAAGTGAGCTACAAACATACCTTTTATGAAAGTATGTCATCTTAAATGTTCCATGAGAATCAGAACCTATCCTCATTTTTTTTTTTGTTGCAAACAGGTTTTGTTTAAATTCCATCTCACTCTGAGCATGTTGAATTTTCTGATGGAAATATGTTAGAATTTTTCTCCCCAGTTTCTTGTTACACTTCTGAAGATCATAGTAGGCCCCCTAATGAGCTTATTTTTCATTTGCTGTTTCTCTTAAACTAGACTCATTGAATTACAGGATGCTGCTTTTCCATATCTAGGTGTTTGACCTATATTCTTTGTTCAGATGAAACTAGCGCTTCTAGCACTGCAGCCTCTGTGTTGAGCTGACCTTTTCTTATAATTTAGGATGCTGCTAGAGTGTGTACTTTAGCTGCAGTGATTCTTTTGTATTCATTTCAATAGTAAAGGTATTTCATAGTGTTGAGACAAGAATAGAAACTGTGCAACACTGCTTAAAATACTTCCATTTAGAAGTGCATAAATCCAGTTCCCATTTGAAATCCATTTTATATTCAAGCATCTGCATGATGAACTGGATGATCTTACAATGTTTTCTCATTTTGTTTTTCTTATAACTCTACAGGGATTTTTTTTTGTACAGAAGTTGTTTTTAAGTGTAATCCTGCAGCATGATGTAAAATACCTCATCAAAACCTGTTATAATCACCCTTATCAACTCAACTTCTAATCTCTTCTAGTAATGGTATTGTGTGACAAAATCTGTTCTCTTTAATTCTTCCTGAATGGCATTAATTATGCTACCATACTCTAACTCATGGCAAATGGTATTCCTATCAACCTTCCATCATTTTCTGTGCAATCATTACCAGTCTATCCCTTCAGGTCATCTTTTTTAACCTCCTTAGTCTCTAATTAGCTTTCCACATTATATCTCTTTTTCCACATTGTATCAGTATTTCTTAAGAATCAGTGTCAGTCTTCTCCCAAGCTATTTTTTTTTCTTGAAGAAGCTCAAGGACAAAGCTCTTCTTCTTCCTGGGGAAAGCTAAAGTTGCACAAACTATTCACACAGGTCCTATTACCAGATGTTGAGAAGCCCTCTGAGCGGCAGTTTTGTTATACCTGGACATATACAGTGGGGAAAGGTGTTTCAGGTGAACCTTTCTACTCATTTGACTGTAATCTGGAGATATTGGTTAGACTGTAAGCTCTGTGATGTCTTAAAAATATCTTGGTGAGACCTTACATGGTTGCCTCTCATGCCAGTGTTGGCATGCAGTCAGCTGGACAGCATGAGAAAGGCAGCATGTAAGTCCCTGATCCTGGTCTTGAGCTGGGAGACAAGCTATATTCTGTGCCCCAGCCCACTCCTGACACACGTCTTCTATTGGACTTTGTGTATATTTCTTTCAGGTAACAAACTTTCTGCTTCCATTTCTGAAAAACAAAGGAGAACATCTATGCTGTAGATGTCAAACACCTCAGCTGAAAAGATTGTTTACAAGTGGTACATACACCTCTTCGGTCTGGTCAGGCTTGTGAGCCACAGCCTGAGGCTTCTCCATCCACTCGTGCAGTCACAGGATGTGTGTGTGCGTGTGTGTGTGTGTGTGTGCTTGGAGAGCCTGATGGAGGATGGTCCATCATAATAAAGGCATGCAGGCAGCAGAGGAGATGAATTTGCTTTATTTTTAATTGTAATAACTTTTTTGCTGCTTTGCAGCCCAGCATTTGATTGGTTTCACCTATTGCAACAAGGATGTTTACTGTGATAAACTAAGATATTTTCACTGTTACTTGCAGTTTGAGATTAGTAATTTGGTGTGTTCCAATAAGTTAAAGGCTTATTGGAAAATTCCAATAAGAGAAAATTGGGACTTTCCTGAAAGTTCAGTGCAGAATCTAAATAAATTAGACTATTGGATGCGAAAGGATAGAAATGATAAAGTGTATTTGCTAATAGGTATTAAAAAATCAATGTATCAACAATTCTCTTCTCTCGGCTTTTGGGCAGTGGCTCTGTTCACTGTTCCTTTGCTCCTCTCTGACTCCTTCACACTGAATACTAATCTTGACTGACCAGATAACACATGAGATCTTGCTGGGGAGATGCTATCTGGGGAGAGATAAGGTGGCATTGGCCCCTTCTGGGCTTTTTTCCGTTGTTGGGGGGGAGAAGTTTGGATTTCTGTGTTATTTTATACAATTGTATATGATTGTAAATATATGTAAATACGTTTTGTATATATGCTCATAAATTTAGCTTTTCTGTAAAATATAGCTTTGTCTTACTCTTCAGTCTGGAGAAGAAAAGCCTTTGAGGAGACCTTATAGTAGCCTTCCAGTATCTGAAGGGGACCTACAGGACGGCTGGGGAGGGACTATTTACAAGGTCTTGCAATGACAGGACAAGGGGCAATGAGTTTAAACTAGCAGAGGGGAGATTTAGACTGGATGTTAGGAGGAAGTTGTTTCCAGTGAGGGTGGTGAGGCACTGGAACAGGTTGCCCAGGGAGATTGTGGCTGCTCCGTCCCTGGAGGTGTTCAAGGCCAGGTTGGATGAGGCCTTGAGTGAGCTGTACTAGTGGGAGGTGTCCCTGCCTATGGCAGGGAGTTGGAACTAGATGATCTTTGAGGTCCCTTCCAACCTTACCATTCTATGATTCTTACTTCCAAACTGTCTGAGCTGGTCTGGTAAATTTTAATTTGGGAGGTGATTTCCTTAGCTCACCACAAGGTGACATTAAAAAGAGATCAACTAGTTGGTTGCTATCTTGAGCTCAGCTGAGTAGTATCAGAACTGACACATCTACAGCACTAGATCAGCACATGGCAGAAATGCATAATTATTTTCCAGTTTTCTTACTGTTTTTGTGAACTACACATACACTGATGTCTTAATCTGCTCTGTCCTGAGAAACTGGGACTCCTCTAACTTGTTAGTACTCTGAACAAGAAATTTCTTTTTAAGTAAAGTGGATCAATTTACAGGCGTAAGTATCTGAATTGGATTGTAGCATCATTTGATACGTGTGACAAAAATCTGTGATTGAACAGATAAAGGTTGAATGCTTTGCTGTGAATTTCCATAAACTGTTAGCTTTGCAATGCTCAGGATTTAAATGTTCAGGTCTTCAAGTGTCCAGTATTCCCAAAGCACATGGGACTATGTGATTATTTTAGTAAACTGATCTTCTTGAAGACAGCAGAGAAAAAGACTTGGGCTTGGCCAGGTTCCTATTGATTTCACGCTGGCATGTTGATACCATCTCCTTCCTGCTGCCCACATAACACAGTCACTAAAATATAATGTCTTGCTTTCAATTTTATAGTTGAGTTTGGCAAATGTGTTAGGGGAAAAAAAAAATCTGTATATGCAATTGGATATAATTTCATCTTTGACTTCCCTACTATTGATAGTTATAGAATCATGGAATGATAAAGTTGGAAGAGACCTCAAAGATCATCTAGTTCCAAGCCCCTGCCATAGGCAGGGACACCTCCCACTAGTACAGCTCACTCAAGGCCTCGTCCAACCTGACCTTGAACACCTCCAGGGAGGGAGCAGCCACAACCTCCCTGGGCAACCTGTTCCAGTGCCTCACCACCCTCACTGTAAAGAACTTCCTCCTAACATCCAGTCTAAATCTCCCCTCTGCCAGTTTAAACCCATTGCCCCCAGTCCTGTCATTACAAGACCTTGTAAATAGTCCCTCCCCAGCCTTCCTGTAGGCCCCCTTCAGATACTGGAAGGCTACTATAAGGTCTACTGGAAACCTTCTCTTCTCCAGGCTGAAGACCCCCAACTCTTGTAGCCTATCCACATAGGAGAGCTGCTTCAGCCCTCTGATCATCTTTGTTTTATCTGTGAAAAAAATGTGGGATCCTTATGATATTATATTATTATATTATTATCATATTTGGCTGAATACATTGCAGGCAATAGAATGTGAAGCTATCACTGTCACACAACATTTAAACTGGTTGAATTGTACTCTAGCCCTCATCTGCCCATTTTGTCTCAGCTCTGGAACAATGTGTATTATCTAGTTTGTGGGTATGTTCACTGTGACTACACTTGCCATGGAGTTTGCCAAATTAAACAGAATTTGGCAAAATGCTTCTCCATCACGTGTCCAAAGCAAGCAGGCTGCTGGGGTAAGCACGCAGCCCTGATGTTGTTTAGATGCTTCTTTTGCTTGAAAACCTCATCAGGTAGGCTTTCACTCTTAAGCTAGTTATTTTTCTCAGAAAGACCCATGGATAGATTTCTCTGTCCATATAGCTGTAAACTATGGTATGGTCTGATCAGCCTCAAGAAGAGTGGAAATTGGAAGCAGCTGCATCTCACTTTGTTGTATTCCCACTTCCCGCAGGCTTTACAATGTGCAGCTGCAGAACTAGGTTTGTGCTTTGGCATGAACTGTTTTCCATAATGTTTTATTAGCATAATAAAAGACACAAAAAGTCTGTGTTTTCAAGTGGATTTCACTTCTAATTGGTTAGTATTTACTACTGCTAGCAGTATCTTCTTAGTGTTCCAAAGGTGAGAAGCAAGGTACAAGATTTACATTTCCCAATGTGGAATTCAGTCGTTATATAGGCTCATTTCAGTTGCTAAAACTTAAGCACCTAGTTCCTTTTATGAGGCTACAGGGTATCTCTTGCCTCCTGCTGCCACTCCAGAAAACTGGAGGTTTCCCATATTGCCTGTGTCATTTCTCTGGGCTGCACCTCCTCACAAACATTACTAGACATCTTTCATGGTTACACCACTGGTCTGTGCTCTTGGTGACTTTTATCCCAATATCCCTGCCCAGTCGCTGCTTAACCTTTAAGTTTTCTAAGTGGCTTTGGATGTTGGTTTTTTTTTTTTCAACTACACCTACAATTATGCTTGCCTTCCTGAGCCTCACTGGATCCCAAAATTGGGCAGAGAAGCATGCAGAACTCTTTGAAGTGAGCCTGCCTTACAAACTGCCAAAACTCTGTCCCTCCCAAGTATAATTTATGTGTAAGATGTTTCTAATGAACCTCTCGTGTTTAATATTGTGGCTGCAGCACTCACCCAGGAGGCCAAGACATGCCCTTCTCAACCTGAAGGATTTTAGACTCCTCTAGCAGCAAAGCACTATGGCCATGAGGTTTTCTAGTGAAACCCAGGAAGGAGTGAAGCTCAACAGCCTAGTGAGGATTTAGCTGTGGAGGGGCAGGACACAGTGGAATGGGGAGACTGGGGTTCTGACCACTGTTCTTAGTTCTTCCCACTGAGTGGCTGTTCTCAAGTTTCAGGAGCTCAGGTTTCTGTCTCTGGATTTAATTCTGGAAGTCAGCCTGAAAGTTAGGTGCTGCCACCTTTAAATTCTTTACTGGACCTAACTCAAAAGGAGTAAGAAAAAAAATATCTGAACAGTTCTATACTTCTAATGATCTTTTACTTGTCATTGCAATTGTTCACCCTGTAACGCTGATGGGTGAATGTCAGTGCTGACAGCTCTTGTGATTTTTGGCCATATGTCTTGTGAAATATGTGGTCATTTGTAAAGACATGGAAGGTACCCAGATGCACTAAGTTCCATTAAAAAATAAATTAAAAATACCTTTTTTTTTTTTCTTCAGTTGTTCGAAAACCTTTAAAATTTGTCTTCAGTGGGAGGCTGAGACCAAGAAGAAATATGACTCTGAGTGTAACAAATGGCCAACATTCCTAATTTCAGCTAATACAACTCTGAGCCCTGACATGACTTTTTGATTGAATCATAGCTGCAGAACTGAACCTGAATGAGTTATAGAAAAGTCTAGTGAACACTAGAAGTGGTAAGTAGATGGTGTGGGTATCAGAAGGATCAAGCTGGAAAACAAGAAATTTCTCGGGTCATTCCAAAATGGATCAATCATTTGTTCACCTGATATTACAGATCACTCAATCCTAGGTAAACTACTGTCTAGAAAACTTTTAAGTGAGGCTTTATTTCAAGATTAACAGGTGTGTTGACTGTTTCAACTCTAGGGGGAACGTGGCAGGGTGATTTTGCATGGAGTCAGAGTCGACAGGTATCGACAGGTAAGTTTTCTTCTTTTACATGTGATATTTTAACATCATTTTGATTTCATATTTCTTCCTACCACAGAAGAATTGTGCTATATGGAGGATATACAGGCACTGTGATACTAAATACGATGCGTCAGGTTGTAGTAATGTTGTTAGTACCAAGTATGTCATCGAGAGCTGCTGTGGACTGTGCAATTTTTAAATTCTGAAAGAAATGGTGAATCTTTATACAAGCAAGCAGTTCTAGGAGATTACATGGACAAATCACTGTCTTTTAGCACAGCCGTTTCTCAAAGCAAGGCTGTTAATGGATACAAATGCAGTAAGCAAGGGCATGGCTCAAGTTTTTACTAAGTTGCATGCTCTAAATAGGCAGTGTTGTTTTGAAGGGGTGATTATTAAGAAAAAGATCCTTGGGCAAACATCAAATGTATGAGAAGAAAAAAAAAGTCTGAACGTCTTTATTGGCTGTTCATTTAACCTCAAAATTAAAATTGACTACATGGAGGACAAACTTTAAAAATTAACCCAATTAGCTTCTCTAGAGATTTTAAATTTAAGTGTAAAAGTGGAAAGTTTAACTGGAAAATACCAGATTAAATTACTTTTTTATTTTAGTAAATGTGTATATGCTTTAATCTTAACTTCCTTTTATTCAGTTAAACTATTCAGGGTTGATGTGACAGAAGCATTTCAGAATTCCAACAAGATGAGCTTGAGTCAAACGTTCCCCTGCAAGACTGCAGTTGTGAATGTTAAGCATTAAAATCCTAGGTCTACAAAAGCTAATTCATGGGACTTATCTTAGTCCAAATGGCCCCTCCTCCAGAAACATGCACAAAAAGCAGATTTCTAGAAAATATGGATCTGTTGAACACCAGCACCAGCTCACTTCAGGTTCCTCTCTGGAAGGTGTTAGACAAAGAGATTTTCATGGTCCCCGTGGGACTGCAGGAGGAGAAACTCCTATGCTGATTCAAGGTAAAACCTTGTTCCCAATTAAGTGATGGGCTTGCATTTCCTTTCCCCAGGGTATGTTAGGCTGCAGAGCTCCTCTCTTTCAGCTGTGTGAGCACCAGCACATTTGTGCTGACATTGGTCTAGATTAGGCGGAGAGGTTGGATTTAGGTGGAAATGATCATGTAAGGTGCTTGTGCTGACACAGGCACATCTGGCTATGTAATCACAGCAGATACTCAGCCCACTTGTGCAAAGGCATCTTGTAGGACCGTGCTCCCTGCGCTGGGAGGAAGAGCATAGCCTGTGCATGGCCCTGGGTGGTGGTGAAAAACTGTGAAGCTGTTGTCTTCTCTCCCTTTGAAAAGCCCTTGTATGACCAGCAGCCTTTTCACAAGCGGTGGAGGGGCCATAACTTAGAGCATGACCATGTAAGCTACCTGCACAAAGGCTTTGGAGGGGAACATTGAGGGCAGCTGGGAAAGGCAAACCCTTCTGACCAGGAAATCTGTCTGAAACAGGGGCAAAACTTGACTTAGGTGTCTCTCCTTTTTTTTTTT
>VWZE01008118.1:233178-243793 GCA_013396675.1 Eubucco bourcierii
AGGTGTTTCTTCTTTTTTTTTTTTTTTTTAATTATCAGCAATGACATTGGTCCATACATCTAGACTGTCATAGCTGTAGATGTCTAAAGGTGGTATTCCCTTGTTAGTTTTCTGATACTCTGTGGTCAGTGGAGAGAGTACCACATCTACAAGGCAATTTACCAAACTTTTTAAAGATACCTGTTTGAGGGTAAATTGACTTTTAGATGTGATAGTCTCTCTCCGTTGACATAGAAGACTATTTTCCTGGTCTATAAAAAAAAACAAAAAACAAACCAGAGTTGCTGTTATATGCCTAAGCCAATGGGACACTTGAATCTTGGTCCCCAGACAGTGAGGGTGGTGAGGCACTGGCACAGGTTGCTCAGGGAGGTTGTGGATGCTCCCTCCCTGGATTTGTTCAAGGCCATATTGGATGAGGCCCTGAGTGATCTGTACTAGTGGGAGGTGTTCCTGCCTATGGCAGGGAGTTGGAACTAGATGATCTTTGAGGTCCCTTCCAACCTTACCATTCTATGATTTCTTGGAGGACCACTGTCAGTCCTCAGAATTTGTCACAGTTCATGATGCACTATGCAGCTTTTAGCTTAGTGGTAAATGTATTTAGCATGCTCTTCACCTGTGACCTGCAAACCTGAACCTGAAAGCAAACATTGTAACTAACACATACTAGGTAGATCTTGTAAAACCAATATTATTTCATATTATGGATAATCTCATTTAGTGCGTACTAAAGTGACTGGATTTTATTTCTGCTCATTGTTTCCTGTATTTGAGGTTTAAAAAAGAATCTGTGTTAATATTTATGAACTAATAAGTAATAATGATAATGATACCTTATCACACTATTTAAATCCAATCCTTTTCTCATTTCAAAATGAGTAAGAAGCATAACATATTGTAATGTTAATTTTGTAGAAATTAAGCTACCAGGCCTTAGTGAGTACAATTTCTACTTAGACTAGCATACAGTGCAACTGCAGGAAGGAAAGCTTGTTTTTAAGTCTTTGGTTTGTAAATCCATTGGTAGGTCACTGAGATAATATGATTAATAATGCTTCTTTCTGATGATCAATGCACCAGTATTTTTACAATCCATTATGTGGTGTTTATATGACTTTTCCCCCTGCTATTAGGAAATAAAAGTGGCAGAAGGGAATGTGACTATTGACTCGAAGCCACTGCTTCCATGGGCTCTCATCCAGCAGTGAGCAATAGTGCTTATGTAGATCTGTCTGCATCAAAAGGGGTCCTGACAGATCTGGCAGAAGCTTGATTTTTATGAAAATTGCTGATATTTTAAAACATCTCTCCTTTTTCCTTTTCCCCCCTCCTTCCCCTGTGTTTGAGAATGATTATGTGTTTGTTTGGTTTTTTGGTTGTTTTTTTTTTTTTTTTTTNTTTGGGTGTTTTTTTTTTTTCCCTCTGTGAAGCAAAAATAATAAAAAGAGATGTTTGGGACACCTTGATACATAGTCGTTTCAAGATAAAATGTATCCCCTGGCCTGAAACTGATGAAAAGCTTTATTATTTTCTCAATCCTTATGGAATATTTCTACAACTAGCCTTCTGAAGGCATAATATCCCAAGCAGCAGGGAAATGGGGTAGTTTTACTACAGCCTCCTGTGCTGCTTGAGCAACAGGCTGAAGATGCCTCAAATCATTACATCTATCTGGGCTCATTCTTGAACGTACCATCTTGCCCAGTGGTTTTTGTTCTGAAGCAGAAAACACTGCACAAGAGAGAGGGAGAGAAGATGTGTAGGGCAAGTCATTTAGGAGCAGATCCATGGGGTGAGAACTAAGGGCCCCATGTCCAGGCTGTTCCTAGTCCAGGAACGTCACCTCTGACTGTTCTAGTCCTGAGGTCTGAGTGCCCAATGGAACTGGTGAATTTTGGCTTCATCTGAGAGGGTAGTTCTGTTGATTTGGTCTCTGCAGCTCCAGGTGTCATCCCAGCTGGTTCAGTAGTTGAGTGGCCAGGAGTATGCAGCTCTGCTTGTTATATCCCTTGTGGTTCCACCAGTAAATAGGGGTGGAAAAGAGGTTTGCCTCAAAACAACTCTCCTAATCCAACCTAAAATGCAAATAAATGTAGAAATGTGCAGTGAAGCCCATCCTAGAGTATAGAAGATTGGGAGAAGGAATCTGCTTCCACCAATTTCTTCTCTTGCATATCTCTTGCCATTTGTTTTCTAATTTCCTTTGGTTTTTGAAGTGTTGAGTAAAAATTAAAACACAAACCTGAGAACTAAATCTGACAACAAAATGACATGAGAGCATTTAGAGAGGAAATCAGATTTTAGAAAATGAGGAAGAAATGCTGCCAGTGAAGTGCCTTTTAAGAACTGGAAATGTTTGTGCTGCAGAAGTGTTCCTATTCAGTAAGTGGCTAGTAGAACACTCAATTATACTGTTAGTGATTACCAGTCTTCAGGTCAGAGCTAAGCAATGATGCATGAGAAAGCAAGAATCATTAACCTTAATATCAATGGCATGACAAAGTAGGTTTTAGATATCCTAGGTTAATTTTTTAAGACAAGAAAACACCACTATCATAGGAGTACATTGCTGTTGTTTTTTCTTGATTAAAATAATGTCATTGATTGTTTTGTACTTTAAACAGAGTTTAAATAGTGAAGGGTTTTATTAAGATTGCCTTATCATTGGTAAATGAAGATAATTCCCAAGCTGCAGATGCAGACCAGAATACTGGATGAGTGTTACATCATTGTACATTTAATCTTTCTCCTAACAACACTGATAGGGAGTTCTCTGTTGCCTCAGAGCAAATATGGTTGCACGTATGTTTTCTGATCCTCCACTGTATTAAAAAAAGCTCAGTCTTCACTTATATAAGATAGAATCAGGTGCATTGCTTACAGTCAGTAACCAATAAATAGTGTGAAACTTCCTTGTGAAACATGCCATGCATCATGCTAGGCCTTATTTAGTTGCACTACCTATATATTCATCTTTGAACTTCAGCCCAGTCCTGGAGCTCTACCTCCTGAGAGAACACTCAAGAGTATTTAAGACTGTAACCATAACCTGATGTGGGCTGTGTTTTTCTTAACTTGTGTGGGGCAATGCACATCTATATAGCAAAATATTTGGTGCTGATGAGTTGTTGTCCACCCCAAATGTGGATCATTCCAGACTAGCCCTAGTTTGATCTTTTAGTTGCTGTAACACTTTGGGTGCAATCCTAGAGTGTAACCTCAACTTCTGTTTTCCACAGAGAGGAAACCCTAACCGTTCTCTGTTACATTAACCAAAGCATGTAGTAAGTGGGGACAGTTAGGAGGTTTACTTCAAAATTGTACTCATGATCCAAGCTGAAATGTTAATGTGAACTCCCCCATAAAGTGCCATATGGATGTAAAAAGTCATCATATGTGAATCTGGAGTTACATCTTGTTCATGTATAAGTCAAGCAGGAAGAAATCCAATCATGACCATTCCTCTTCTCACAGGCAATTAATGACTTCATATTTTGTCAAATAAATAATTGGAGGTCTTTTTAGGAAAAAGTTGCAGAATTATTTCCTTCTAGATATATGACTTCTTAAGAAATGCAAAATATTATTTTTTTTCTAAGGCTTTTTCACTTTTAAATACTTGGCACAGAGTTGATCTGCTTCTTAAGACCATTTTGAATATATGTCACTAACTTGTTGCAAGGAGAGAAAGGGAAAAGGAAGGAATCATAGAATCATAGAATGGTAAGGTTGGAAGGGACCTCAAGGATTATCTAGTTCCAACCCCCTGCCATAGGCAGGGACACCTCCCACTAGTACAGGTTACTCAAGGCCTCATCCAATCTGGCCTTGAACACCTCCAGGGAGGGAGCAATCATTAGTGCTGGAGTGTTACTGTCAGAGCAGACATAATGAGCAGCAAAACTAGGTATAAACTGGCGGAGTGTGCTCTCAGAAATAAGCCTAACCTGTTGTCTTTGCTATATGCATCCTCCTATCTCCAGTGCTGGATCTACCTCACCTTCAACCATCAACAATGCAGACATTTACAACTGAGCCAGTCGTCTAGACTCTTTTTATAGTCTGTGGAGAGAAAGACACTTCTCAGGCATGATTTACACATTCTCTTTAGACATCTATGGTAATATCAGATGACTCACTGCCTCAAAAGTAGCTATTTCTTTCAATTTCCATATTTTACATGTACACAGCCTAGAAGAGTATTTTAAATACAGGAGTTTGTTTTTAAGCGTTTGAGAATCTGTCCTGAAGACCTGTGTATTTTGCCAAACAAAAATTCACCTCTAGTTTTAATTTCTTCTAAATAAGACCCTAGCTGTATTTACATGATTCTTGAGGGAGAGTTTCAGGAACAACAGCTAGTAGGGCATGTTCATCTGCCTACTTATGGGTCTGGGCACATGAAGTGACACCATAATCTGCTTAATATTGTTCTTGTTAAATTACATATCCACCCAGAGAATAACCTCAGGACAAATATGGGACTAGACATAGGTCTGCTGCCAGCATGGACACTGTATGAATTTCTCAGAACCTGTTCAAAATGCTTCTTGAGGGTGAGTCTTGCAATGTTTAAAGTTGCAACCTCATTTAAGCAAAGCATTTTATTACTGCAAGCAAGTCTTTGTTCATGTTTTCTATGATTCTCACCTAGAGCTGCAATTCTATTGCTTCTCCAAAGAGCCATGAAAAAGTTGTTTGGCTTTGCAGTGCAATGCCTTGAACTCTAGGCAATGGATTAATGCTTTTTTTCTAGCTGTCTAATAGGCAGCATTGAAAGTAGAGTTGAGTTTATATCAAAACTTGAATACATATTTTGTCTAGAGAATATGCAGGTAATTTTGCACACTTAGTTTAGAAAACAGTCTTCTGATGAATTCTGCTGTCCACAAAACTTGAAGAGTAGCTATTTCCATACATTGGTAACTTCAGGATTTTGCCAACAGCCTACAAGAGTGGCTGGAACAAGACAGAACATGATCAGCTCCACTTGTCATTTGGCAAATGACATTGTAAACAAATATCTTCTTTGGAAGGGTAAATAAATGCAAAAAAAATATTTTTTTTCATGTCAAATAGCTCTATGTCCATCTGCTCTTGTTTAAGAGTAAAGGTTATGGCTCACATGTTGTAAGGGTAATATGACTCTACTTTCTGATTTATAAACCTTTTTTGTGCCTCACCTCAAAGATGTCAGCATTTCAGAGGCTGGTGAAGTAATCACTATATATAGCTTTTTATCAGTTTCTGTAAAGTGGCTTAGAATGAAAGGCACTCTTAAACATGGTTTCATTTTTCCTTTAGTGAAGGACAAATGAAAGACTAAGGTTTTAGAAGCTACAGAACTTAGTACCTCTATAGGTACTTTATTAAATATAAAGCCATACAGTCATTATACTAGAGGACATGCTAGTGGAGATTGTCCCCATTATAAAGGTATAACGAGGCATAGCTCCCTTTGTAGGTGTTGTAATTTTTAGTTAATTAGGGCTGAGCTTCTGTTTAGCAAATACTATGTTGCTTCACACCTGCCTCTGCTGACTTCAATGTTCTGACTTGTGTGGGAGAGGATTTTGCAGGCTCATCATCCACTTTTATTTTGGAAACACCAAATCTGATTCATAAATATACTACAATCTTCGTTTAAATTTAGTATGAGTTCACCATTTCTGACTTCCAGGTGGGTCTCCTTCACATTTCAATCACACTGAGAGTCCTATGTGTTAAGAAAATTTACCAGGTTTTATGACTGTTCAGGCTGGATGTGTCACTGTCATCCTCCAGCTCTGTGCAGAAAAAGAAAATATGACAGAGACTTTGGCCAGTATATAGGTGAGAACCAAGAGGCTCTCCCTGCTCCTCTGGATTTGGCAGCCTGTTCACAAGGCCAGCTCTGACACAGTGCAGTGGTCTGACCTTTGGTCAGGCTGCTGAGGAGATAGGTTTGTAAGGAAGCTGTAAGAAATCTAATCTGGGCTACCCAACAGCCCTTTCCTGAGCTGTTGCAGCCAGGCCTGTGCCCTGCCGTGTACACCTCTGATGAAGATCCTGATCCTCTAACTTGACTTTCCACCTCATATTTCTCTCCTTCACCACTGTGACTTGTCTAGCAATCACTGGGATTTGCTGATGGCAGACCTACTCTGCTCTGTCATTTGGCTGCTATGGTGGGACACTGCCCCTTTCTGCTCGATCGACTCTTTGACTGCCAGCTTGGCCTCCCCTGCAGCACAGCTGTCTCTGACTCCCTCCTGAAAGCAGAGATTAAAAAACCCATTTACAGAATGGTGTTCTTGTGCTGCTCCTTCTGGCATAAGGATGGTTTCCAACTGCTAAAATCTTCTAACATATTGGAGTTTTTTAGACACATTTGGAAATTAGATACTAAAAATATTCTGATTCTGAAAATATCTTCCCTGGAAACTGTGCTACCTTTTCTACATGATGGCTATCTTTCTTTTTATAGTTTAAGCTTTGACATTTCCTATTCACTGCTGAAAAGTTTACTTGAAATAAGTCACAGTTGGGGCCTTCCAAAGGTATGTTCTATTTTACAGATGGTTGCACACTTTCTTTGGCTTCCAGATAACACTTTTTGTCATAGTTACTACTGTGAAATGCCTTTTCTCCCCTTTTTATTTTTTTTTTCACCATGCAATAAATTTTGTAAAGAACTATTAGCCTTAGAGAAGTCCACACAAAACACACACAAGTGTCAAGTTCTTTCTTTTAGCAATTATGTTTTCTTCAAAAATTCTAATGCTCATATTCCAAAACATGATTCAGGACTCAGTATCCTCTATCACTTTAGTGGAAATCACTGGCTACAGGGCTCTGTATTCTTTAACGGCAATTAATCAGCAGATTTTTTGCCTGAAAGTAGGTTTAATTCTTATGTTTGAATAACTCTAAAAGTTGTGTTTTGTATCACCTGTATACCAATAAAAAAATCCACCCAGTGCTCAGAGTGCCATACTACATGCTACTTCATTGTTAACAAAGTGACATTTGAATGTCATTTAAAAACTGCTACTGGTGAGTGAAGTCATGGGATAGTGCTGGTAGGACATGAGCTGCTCAGTCAAAATCATTACTTGGATACATGGAGGTTCAGTGTATTTCATGTAGGAGAATTAGAGGCACAGAGATGGACTGATGCATTTGGTTTTGCTCGGCTTTAAAACACTGTTTAGAACAAATGTTTATTCTAGGCAGTAATTAAAACTTAAGCCTCCGAGGCCATGTCTCTATGATGCTTTACTATGGCATTTAGTCCAAGCCAGTCTCCTAACATGTAAGATGCTTCATGTAAGAATCAGGACTTCTCACTTGAAAAAGGATGGTGTAAGAGTTCCCTCACGAGAGCTCGGTCTCCAGAATAGACTTCTTCCCTCTTGAGTTAGTTATGCAGGTAGTAGTTGTCACCAGTCCTGACATTAGTCTTCTGTGCAAACTGACATTAACTGTAGTTGAGCTTGAATTGGAATGAATCCTACTCAAAGTCCAATGGATGGGTCTTGCCTTTCTTTTATGTTGTGTATCCTCACCAAGCACGGCCATTTTAATGTAAAACTTCTCATTCCTTCCTTCTCTTCACTCCCACCATCCAAATTATTTCCTCTGCTTGCATTTAGTCAAAACACAGCACATAGCTCCTTGATTGTGCATTTATTTATCATATTCCCACCTGAGTGTCATTGTGCTATATTCTCCATAAACACACATAAGACATAGTCCCCATTCCCTCCAAACTGAGCTCTAGAAGTTTGAAGGGACAGGGTAAGGTAGCAGATTACGTTTCGTGATGGTGGCCAAGCTAGAAAAAAAACTCTCCTGCATCTCCAGCTGCAAGATTTACACAGAAATTCAAGCATCAACTGTGCCCTCAGAACATCACTTGGTTTTGCTTTGCTGAACTTTGCCAAGGGAACTTTAGACTGGAGGTGAGGAGAAAGTTCTTCACTGAGAGAGTCATTGGCTACTGAAATGGGCTGCCCGGGGAGGTGGTGGAGTCACCGTCCCTGGAGGTGTTCAAGGTGCGTTTGGACGTGGCACTTGGTGCCATGGTCTAATCTTGAGGTGTGTGGTGATGGGTTGGACTTGATGATCTTTGAGGTCTCTTCCAACCCTGGTGATACTGTGATACTTTCTGCTAAGCTGCTGGAACTGCAGAGTTTAAATGAAGTTGGTAATTGATCTGCCCAACACTACAAATAACTCAGGCATGGCTTATTTTCCTGCAGGGGGTTAATTAAGGAGGATCTCTAATTTAAGATGGAATTTTGCTTGTGGTTAAACATCAGGATTTAATCTACATGACTGTATTCTAGATTTCTACAATAAAGTCATTGAAATCACAGCTTGACAGTCTTCTTTCATGGAAGAGTTTGAGAAAAAAATCAAATGCAAAAGTGAGTTAATATATTCTCTCTGGGACCTGGCCGATTTTGCAGTGCCATTTTCCAGTAGTGAAAGATTGTCCCCAAAATAAGTTATAAGATGAAAAGACACACTGGATATAGCCAGAGTCCTGTGTCTTGCCTTGGATAGACCTTTGACATGTGAATCCAAGCAGTACCATATAACAGACAATCATGGAAGCAGTGGTTGGGTATAATAGAGTGTGCTTGGGTTTATTCCTCCTTCCAGCACTGATGTTTGAAGTAAGCAAGACAATTCTGGGCCAGTCGAAGAAAAAATATTTTTTGTTAGGGCTAGGGAGGTGGTCATACCCCTGTACCTGACACTGGTGAGGCTGTACCTTGAATACTATGTTCAGTTTTGGGCCACTCCCTACAAGAAAGGAATTGAAGTGGTAGAACATGTCCAGTGAAGCTGGTGAAGGGTCTAGAGCACAAATCTTATGAGGAGCAGGTGACGGAACTGGGGTTCTTTACATTGGAGAAAAGAAGTCTCAGGGGTTACCTTATCTCTCTCTACAACTACCTGAAAGGAGGTTGGTCACAAGTGACAGGATGAGAGGAAATGGCCTCAAGTTGTGGCAGGGGAGGATTTGATTGGACATTAGGAAACATTTGTTCAGTATAAGGGTTATCAAGCACTGGAACGAGCTGCCAAGGAAAGTGGTTGAGTCATTCTTGGAGGTATATAAAAGACATGTAGATGTGGTGCTTAGAGACAGGTTTAGTGGTGGATTTCGCTGTGCTGAGTTTACAATTGGAGTCGATGATCTTAAAGGACTTTTTTGACATAAATATTTGTGTGATTATGTTAAGGAAAGCAGTTCAGAGTGATGGGAAGATGGAAAAGATCTGGTTAGTGTCAGGATACTGGTGAACCGGACATCCTGCTCAGGCCGTGAGGTTTGGTGGCCTCTCCTACTGCAGTGGCTGCGGCTGAGCTGAGCTGCGTCAAGCCGTGCCGAGCCGAGCTGAGCAGCGCCAAACCGTGCTGTGCCGAGCCGAGCCACGCTAAGCCGAGCCGTGTCTCGCAGAGCCGCACGCGCGCCGGCAGAGGCCGGCGCCGCGAATGCAGTTGCGGGCAGCGCCCTCGAGGTGGAACCTTCTCACCAAGGCTGCGTTGAGCGCTCCCGGGCGGGCGGGTTGGCCCTACAGGCCGAGCGCCCCGGAGCATTCGTGTGCAAGCGGGTGATGGCCCTGAGGCGGGGAGCGCCACTTCCAGACTCTCTCCCAGCAAAGTACTCCTGACCCTGTTCCCTTTACCCTCAGGGGAGGCCCTGGCTCCGCTCTGCCGAAACCTCCCTGGTACCTGAGATAACGGGGTGTTCCTCCACCCGGTCTCCGACCTGCAAGCCTACACAAGGGATGGGACAAAACCCGTAGAGTGACATCCCCTGTGGCATCGATCCTATGAGGGAGGACGCGACCCGGCCGCCCGCGGAAGGCGGGATGGGGATGGAGGCCCCGCGCCCCGGAGGAGTTCGCATTAAACAGACTCGGCCCTCGCTAGTGTGACACTTCTTGTCCCCCTCCTCACCACGACAGGCTCAAGCCCTTATTGCGTCCTCCGCTCACAAATCCCTCGGCAAACACTTGTCCGGCACCGCGCCCCGGGTGGAGGCGGGGTGCCGGGGAAGGGCGGTGCCGGCCGCGGGCTTCCCCACCAACAAATTCGGCGCCCCGGCGAGGCAAGGCAGGCGGAGCTGGAGTCGCAGCCCGCGGCCGGCCGTAGATTCAGATGGAGCCGTGCCGGGCAATACGGTGCAGGAAAGCGTCACTATCTTCAGCACCAAGAACAGCTACAAGTGCAGTACCACACCATGCCGCGCCCACCCCGCCGACACCCGTCTGCCCTGCCCTGCCCGCCGTGTCCTGGTCTGTCTGCCCGACTCGCCGGAGCGGAGGTAAGCGCAGGCAGGACCGTGCCGCTCCCGCCGGCGTCCGGGTCCACCGAGCCGCCAGACTCCTGGCGGGGACCGTTCCACCGAGGAGAGGGGCCGGGCCGGGAGGCGGGGGCTGGGCGGTGTTTTCCGACTTCGTTGTGAACCGCACGGCCGATCCGGTGCGTGGGTCCGCCGCTGCAATTGAGCGACGAGGCGGCAGAGGGTGGATATCGTAACGGGGGCTGAGCCACTGGTACCAAAAAGAAAAGTTGTTTGGGGTTTTTTGGTGATTTAAATTTTTTTTTTTTT
>VWZE01008118.1:243881-272879 GCA_013396675.1 Eubucco bourcierii
TTTTGAGAGGAGGCGGAATAAGGAAGGAGACAGCGGAGCAGGTTCAGCTTGGCTAATCGCGAGTGCTGTGCAGCGCTACTGAAATCGTTCTCCTGCATATCTGTCCCAGGCTGGGCTCCTACATATTAAGCTGACGCTACGTGGGAAAGCTATTTGAGACTAGGGTTGTATAGAAATCATCCCATGCTATTCCCGATCGGCGCCGAGTACTAATTCCCGTGACCTCTACATGGAGATGCAACTCTTTTCGATCAAGGTATTTGTGCATGTGTTTGTCGCCCTCGGTTCTTATTTTAAAGAGAGAGGAACTCACAAACAATGCGAGTTTTACCTGAGTTAACGTTTTTGGTTTGAGCAGTTCTCCACTTGCTTCGTGGCGTCGGGGGCTTTCGGGTTTTTAAATGTTAATTATTTATCACTTTTATGGCCCACATCCTCCCCCAATCAGCTCTAACGAAAGAGATCCCGGGCGCGGTGCCGTCTCAGCAGCGAGCAAAAAGGGAGCGTATCTGTGTTTCTGAAGAGTGAGCTCGCCTCCTTAGCTGCGTCCTCTTCCACTGCCGAGTGCAAGGGGGGGCACAGGGGTTCCCCCGCGCTCCCCGCCGTCCTGTTCACGTTTCACTGGCCGGGAGGGAAGAGGCGGTTTCTGCCTCCCCGGTGGGAGGCTCTGCCCGCCGCCGTCAACTTCTATCTCGGCGCCGAGGCCGTGGTCGGGTGAGTTGACGGCGGCTGTCCGGCCGTGCCACATCACTCAACGAATGGGCTCTGCTCCTTCGGCGCCGCTCGGGAGGCTCCCATAGCTCTGGGTTGGGAAAGGGACGGGGGATCCCGCTGAACTCCGGGGGCTTCCCCTCCGGAGGAGGAGGGCAAAAGGCTGTGCAGGCTCGTCGTGAAGGGTTAGCTGTCCCCGGTGTGAAGCAACAACCCTCAGCGATGACATATGTTTGTTGCGGGGATCACAAGTATTCGCAGGTGAACCTATAACGCGGTTAAGAAAACCCAACCCAAACAAACCAACGCAACTCAAGTAATAAAAATCGATCGGTGACCCAAAGTGCATGCAAATGCGGCGCTGGCATTCTGGAGTTTGCAAGCTTCTGATCTCTGGGACAAGGGATTCATTAAAAGAGACTTAGCTTTTCATCGAGGGGGAGCAGAAGCGCATTAAAGCTGGCCAGTTGACGCAAGGAGAGGAAGGAATCACCGACGGCAGTAAATAAAAGGCGACTCTTGGTTTTGCATCGCCGCTGGCGGAGGTACGGTACTCCCGACCGGGGTTCAGGGCTCGGTGAGGACCGCCGGAGCCTCGGCTCCAGCCGGAAGACCCGCATGTGCCCACCGCCCGCCTCGCACGGAGCACCTCGGCTGCAAGGCCGCGGGGTGAGGCCGCTCAAAACCGTCCTACGGCCGCTACCTGAAAGGAAGGAGCACCCGCGGAGGGCCGCACCAGGGCTGTGCTGGAATTCCTCACTAACAGACGCCAGCTGGGGTACGGTGAGCCTGGGAAGAGAATAAAAAATGATAATAAATAATAATAAATAGATCGGCTAAGTAAAGTGGAGAACAACAGGGGGCTCCCTTCATGGGAGAAACGCCGCGATGATGGGCGATGGTCGCGGAGGTGCGCGGGCAGGGGCGGTTCGAACAGCTCCGGGGGCGCTCCCCCAGCCCCTCCGCCGGGCGGGGCTGGGCGGGCTGCGTTAGCTCTTCCTCGGCCCAAGAAAGGTGGCGGCAAGCGTTAGGAGCCGAAGGTCAGCCACACGGAAAGCCGGTGCGTGGCAGGCTACTTGCTCCTGGCAGTGCGCGCCGGAGCCAGGCCAGGGGGTTGGTATAGGCAGAACGCGGTGTGGTGTGCAGAGTGCAGTGCGATATGCGCGGTGCGCGGTGCTGGGCGGGAGTGCGCGGGGTGCTGGGTGAGATGCGCGGGGCATTGCGGGATGCAGCAGCGCACGGAGCGATGACCGAGCGTCACGACCCGGGTGCCCGAGGGCCGCGGGCAGGCGGCAGGGCCGCCACCGTGCTCGGACACGGGCGTTTTCTGGGGCATGTCCCGGGACGATTTCTGAAGATGGCCCTTTTCCCGGAGTAGAGTCCAGTGGCAGGGCATTGGGCTGCACTACCAGCGCCTGCTCTGAACCCAGCTGTGCGGGCGGGGGAGCGACACTCTGGTGACAAGAGGGTAAAACGAAAAGAAAAACAACAGAGAAAGCTCTGCTAGGCTGGGTGGCAAAATCTCTTTGAGCATCACTTGCTAGACCAGAGGCGAAACCAGCTCTAAAGGTGTTAATGTTGATGGGGATTATTGAGATGCAAGACCAAGCAAAGGCTGAGGAAAATACCTGATGCCGTTTCCTTTTTAAAAAGGAGAAACCTTCTTTTAGTTTCCCCCTTGGCAGAAGGGTCTGTGCTAGATCTTAGCAGGGTAGCTTGTTTGGAAAATGGGTGTTGGCAGGGTAGAAAGTTAAGGCAGGTGCTGTGGGATATTTGAAGAGAGGTTGATCAGACTAAATGGAGACATTCATCTTATGGTGCATGTGGTGGTTTAACCCCAGTTGGCAGCTAACACAACACAGCTGCCGGCTCACTCCCCTGGGATGGGGTGGGGGAGAGAATTGGAAGGGTAGAGGTGAGTAGACTGAGCGCATTGATACGGCACACTAGAAAGAGATAGCTCCTGTAAACAAGATGCTGAGAGTGATTTGCCTTGAAGACCTGACTGTTGCGTAAAGGTTACCTCCGTGGCAGGAGCATAGCAAATTACTACAGAGGAGCTGAGGCAGATAAGACTACTTATATCAGTGAAGAATTTTCGTGCAAGTTAAGAGTTGTGATGTCAAAGCCAAAGGTTTTCCAAATTCCCTTCTGTTGTCAGCAAACCCCATTAATCTTCTCTGTGTGTCAGGTTACAGTATGCAGGTGGCAACTCTTTAGACACTCTATGTGAAAATTCAGCTCTTTGTTCATCACAGAGTGCTGCGCAGGAGAAAGACAACTTTTGTGAATGCTGAAATGAATGTTAGCAAGATAATTCTTATTTGATAGTTCAGAAGTTGCATATCAGTTGTAAAAAGTAAAAGTAACTACGTTTTTGGGATTTTCCAGCAGAGTTCTATAGTGGAAGATGGTGTTATTTTGTTTTCATTCAGTAAAACCAGATAGTTTTGCATTGTCTGGACAGTTTGACATTTTGACAAAGTAGAAATGGGTTTTCACCCTAAAATTTCTTCTTTCCTAGTTCACAGAGTATTGGTTTGATTTTATTTTAGTGGAGTTTCAAATGTGCTTCAGATGAAGTGGCAAATGAATTTTTTACCTCAAACAAAATTTTCAGTACTTGTTCGCTCTGCTAAACATCTTTTCTTGTCTCTCAGTAAAGGGTTGGTGTGTGTCTGATGGGCAGCATCAATTAAGAAATGTTCCATAAAGTTCAGTGAACACATATTCCTGCTTATGCTGCAGAGAGTAGTCCTTGTTCCCACAGCAGTCTGTGAGATTTTTAAAAACTGTGTTTCTAGAAGAAGCTACGTCTTGGATCTTTCTATATGATTTCGGCTGTGACTTCAGTGCCAGCTGAAGGTGGCTCTTTCAGGAGCCTTGTTACCAAAGTAGAGACATTGCCTATATTTATTAAAGTATTTATCTGTCACTCTCAGCTCATTATGTGGACCTGTTCATTAACATCAAGAGCTCCTGTAATGAGCCAGTCTCTCAGAGCAGTGAGTCTGTGGTTGAAACAAGGTCCAGTCCAAGCATGTGCTGATTTACTGACTTTGGCAACATTGTACCAAAATATCCAACGCTGAGTACCAAATAGCTGATAAAGCTGAATGATTTTATGAAGGAAGCAATTTCAGAACCAGACACTACATGCAGAAATTTCCATGTCCCCTGTCTTGCAGTACTCCGCCTCCTTAGGTTTAAAAATAAAGATATATTCTAGCAGAACAAGTGGAGGTTTGTGCTGAAATACTGACTTTAAAAATAGCAATATGTTCTGATAATGCCAGATATTTTTAATGAATTAAACCCAAGAGAAGCATGTATTCCAAGATGACTGAAGAGAGACTTTGCGGTGCACTTACTCTTGGACTGTGCTGTGGAAATGTGTGAATTTCCTCTCTGAAGTCATGTTTCTGGTGAACACCAACTATCACAGTGGGGAACCTGGTAACTTGAGAATATATTTGCATTAATTCAGACTTTTATGGTCAATTGGAAAAGGCCAGCATTTTACTTCAAATGAGATCTCTTTATATGAGGAAAGTTCATTCAAGCTTTATAGCCCAGAGGCCCATGCTTTTTCACTAAAATTCATTGATGAAAATGGAATTCATTTAGATCAGATGCTTTATGCTTAGCTACACAGGCTTACAACGTTCTGTAAAAGTTAGTATTAATCAATATATGAAAAGCAGTATGGCATGAATAAGTTAGGCAGTGTAATGGAAGCTTTTATTTCTTAGGTAACATAAAAAAAGACTAAAAGGTCTTAAATTTTTAAAAAGAACATTTAAAAATTTTATTTCTGTTTTATAGACAAGCTGTGGACACTTGCAACAGAGAAACCTACTTTCTCAGGAGAACATACAGGTTGAGGCAGAGCAATTAATGCTTATGTAGACTATCATGTTTAAAAATGCTTATTATCAATTCATTTGACTTTCAGTCAGTTCCAGATAAAGTATTGGACTGAATATATTTGGCTCACTGTACATTCTCCATTGTTGTTGGAATTTGAGTTGCAGTAGCTGAATTCATCACTATTTGTTTGTCCAAAGACTGACAGTTACTTTAATTTCTGGGCATTCTTTGCCTGTAAGGAATTGACCTGAGGCAGAGAAAGAGAAAAAAGTAGCATTTCTTTCTTTTATAATGTTTTCACTTTTTTTTTTTTTCCCCAGGGTTCTTTCTTGTTCTCCATACAGTGTTAAATAAAAGTAGTCTTATCTTTTATTCAGTCAGAGAATTGCTCCCTATATGGGTTGTATATACATACATAGACTAATGAACTGGTTGTTCATTGTGGAAGCAGAAAGAATATTGCCTCTCTGCCTATTTTAGGTGTAGCTACAATTTTTCTTCTTTAATATTTTGAAGGCTTAGCTGTGTTTTTCTGCTAAGGCAATCAGCAAAACAGATGGTTGTGGCTAGTTAGTAGTTCATATAATCTTTTCCTCTATAGCATGTGCCATGTAAGAAACATGCCACGGGGCTGGATCAGCTCACACACTGGCATTAGTCAAGTTCCTTCATTTGTGACAGTCTGAGTTCAGCTCATGGGGCTGAAGCCCGTGCATCTGTGTAAACTATGTGCCAGAAAGGAATCAAAGGTGAGTGTTGGGATTATTACATAAAAGAACACAGACTTTGTTTCATTTAGATTCAACCTTGAGCTAAATACAAGCAAAACTAAATGATTAGAGGCACTGCAAGTCCTTGTGCTGCTCTTCCCAATTGCAGTGTTTTTATTCACACCCATCAAAACTGTTTCGTTTGCAAGTCATTGTTCTGTTACCAAATCATAGTGAGATACCTTTTGTGCTGGTTTGAGGCTAATTGGAATATTTTAATGGAGAAACTTACACTATAGGCTGTGAAAGGAAAACATCATGATGTCTACTTCACTCATACGCTTGCTGGAGAATTGTTTGGGAACACTAACCAAAACAACAGATAACTCAGTTGCTCTCTGTCGCTTGCTTGAGCGGGAGCTGCTGGTGGGATCTAGCAGCTTCTGGGCTCTGGCTCCTCTGCTGATTAATCCTCACTAACCACTTTTCTTCTAACCCTCCTGGCCGATCTTCCTAATTTACCTTGCACGTAAGGCAAACCTTGGGGTGAGGTACAGGGGTGGGGAGAAGGTGGAAGGGTGGTTGGGAGCCCCTCCTGGGGTCTCTGATTTCTGGGAGGGGAGTTGTGTTGTTGTATTACCTTTTACTTGTATATTTCTGTAAATATTCTGTATATAGTGTAAATATCTGCTGTACATTGTGCAAAGCTGTAAATAGAGCTTCATCATTTAACTTCCAGCCGACTGAGTGCTAGTCTGGGTCATTTTACAAAGTGTGGGGGGCGGGGGAACTCCCAAACCTTTACACCTTTACATTCAACAGAAGACTTACCATTGTGAATCTTTTTCTCAGGTTATCAAGTAGCCAGTATTTTAAAAGTCTTCTTTGAGTTTTGTGAGATCAGTAGTACTATTTGGAGAAAAATGCAACAAAATAAACCTGCAAAGAATATGATCAATTTCAAGCATTATCAAACCACATTTTGAGTTTTGTTACCACGTAATATATAAAAAAATATTGTGGAAAATAATTCTTAAGCATGGTTGTCTGTAAGTGTCTCTAATGTTACCTATGATTATCTTCTAATTTGATCATATTTTTGGTATGAACCAGTCAGGTTACTAGAGACAAAATACATCTTTACAGATGAACCTGTTGCCTGGATCTTCTATATAGGGAGTGAGGTAGTTCGTTGTGGTCAATTTTATGGTAAATAAAACTTTTTAAAATCAAAACATCACAGATTAATGTCATCCTAGGTTATCCACTATTCTCTGTAGGCTGTAACAGGTGCCTTGAGAGACTGGCTCAGGTGCAGTTGCTGACTGTGTGCCTATCTAAGTATTAGGTAAAATTAATTCTCTTGTCTCCCGAGAGGTCTAAAATTTTATTCAGGCATGCGTAATTTGGATAAATATTGAAATAAATTTACTTGACAATTAAGTAGGGGTGATTTGGAAATACTTATACCAGTCAGTCAGGTGTTTATATAGATGTAGGCTGAACAGTTAGTCAGGTGTTTAGATGTGTAGGCTGAAATCCTGATCTTGTTAAAATCAGTGGGACTTCTCCAGATGCCAATGGTGGCACAACATTGTTCCTATTTAATGTGGTCCAACTGCAAGCAGAGAAAAGAGACCTTGTTAACGTTGGGCTTTAGCTCAAGTAAAATGTCAGAAAGGGAATGTTGGATGTTCAGCTGATTTCCTAACACAATATATTGTGTGTTCTTTTTGCTTAAAGAAATCAGCTACCTTTTCATGGAAGTAATTTAATATTAGAAATTATCCGGAAGGCTTTTTAGATATATAGTAAGCCCAGGAAAAAAATGTAAATTCCACTGGAGCAATAATCAGTTTAATATCCAAATGAATTGAATGTGCTTGTACTGCAGCGGCTGAAGAGCATACTTAAATTCAGGAGCCCTGATTACTCTATTGTCATAAATGGAATCTCTTCACAAGTGTGAGTGTAAGTGGTTATTGTACTGCTGTAGGCTGGAGCAGAATGATAGAGCAAACCAGAAAATACAGTATGTTACAGATAAAATCTGCTTTTGGGTGTCATGCAACGTGCAAGTAAATACGAATTACTAGTCAGAATCTGAACACCAAGCTAAGTTTAGTTCCCCTGATTTGGCTTTTGCTCTGCTGGTAACATCAGTTTCCCAGCTTGTAGTACAGAGCAGCTAGGTGTTCAAATTCACAGAAGGCCAAGAATTGCTCCCCTACAGAATATCGAAAGAGAAAACAAGATGGTGTAACTCATATTCAAAAGTAAACGCATTGTGGGACAGAGAAAACTACTGAACTAAATGGTATTTATGACTGTTTTTCTTTTTTTTTTATTTTTTCTTCCCAGAAGTACCTCAGCTGCAGGGCAAAATACAAGGACATAAACTACTGACCTCCTTTTAGCGTCAGGACCAGACGTAGTACCCTATGCTTCACCATTGATTAAGAGCAATTGCAAACCACCTCTCAGAAAAGCTCAACAACACATGACGTCAGTGGACACGTTTTGTAAAACACATTTTATGTACTTCTGCTGAGATCCTTTTTCTACCTACCACATGGTTCTATATTACTTACTGGGCACCGATGGTAGCCTCCAGAAAGTGCAACTTCAAATGGTCAACCTCATCCTTTAGCAAGAAAAAAACCCGGATACTGGATAGCAACGTCTTCAGAGAAAATGGTATACAGAGGAAAACGATTAGTTTCCTGCCATTGTTTCTTCCTGTTAACAGCCAAATTCTACTGGATACTCACGCTGATACAAAGAACTCATGGCCAGGAATATGCCCACTCTATCCGACTGGATGGGGACATCATTTTGGGGGGACTGTTCCCCGTTCACGCAAAAGGGGATAGAGGGGTGCCTTGTGGGGAGCTGAAGAAGGAGAAAGGCATCCACAGACTAGAGGCAATGCTGTATGCAGTTGATCAGATTAATAAAGACCCTGATCTTCTTGCCAATATCACCTTAGGTGTCCGGATTCTTGACACGTGTTCCAGGGACACTTACGCATTGGAGCAGTCCTTAACGTTTGTGCAAGCATTGATAGAAAAGGATGGATCAGATGTGAAGTGTGCTAATGGTGACCCACCTATTTTTGCTAAGCCAGACAAGATATCGGGTGTGATAGGTGCTGCAGCAAGTTCCGTGTCCATTATGGTCGCAAATATTTTAAGACTTTTTAAGGTAAGGAACGCTCTGTGTCTTTCCTTGAAATTTCAAGCACAACGAAATAAGTGAGGTGATTGTGTTGTTTTATCTTCAAAATAGAAAGGACTTTTTCAGAATCAGAAATCTGAAATTACTGGTTTGCCCTTTCAAAGCAAAGGAAGAAAATGGCAATGATTGTAGACTCTAATTTAAGATGCCAAATGCTTCTTTTGAAATTCTGCCCAACCAAAGCACAGTGAAATTCTTTAGGGATTTATATCCTTATTTTTTTCATTGCTCGTATTTGCTCCGTAAGGAATGTTTATATTCATGGAGACCAAGTTGAGATTGATTTCCCAAATTTCCAGGAGTATAAAATACAAGGTTTAAACAGAAGTCCATTCATAAGAGGACCAGATAATTTCTCTGAGTAGGAAGATATTGCAGTAATAATCTAGTGGAATTGGTGTGTACATCTAGCCAAATCAAATGTACTGAAATATCTTTGACTTCCTTGAAATGTTAACCTCCTCCATATTTTTTATAAGCTGCTACTTTTTATTTTTTTTCCCTCTAGACTTTGTTACCATTTTGTGAGCCATTACTTTTGGACAAAAGTTGTCCTGGCATTTCCTCACGTTTACTTTATTAAGCTTTGGCATTATGCATTATGGAAAAGTAAACCTGCCACTTTTAAAACTTGCTACATTAGATTAGAAGATGAATGCATTCTGATCAAGCAACTTAGAACAGATCAGAGAGTAGACATTTAATTTTTAATCCTGTGCAATGGCAAGGAGCTGATGGTAAGATTTTTCTACTTTTTTCTGGTCATGGAATGACTAATTTTTGTCTGAACTGATTACTGTTTTGCCAACAACTGTTACTCAGACTCATTCTGAAATCTTACCTTATGTCCTACAACTTCACAACCACCAAAGACCACTTAAAAGACTGTGTCTCTGACTTCAGTGGAGGAGATACTAATAATGTTAAATATTAGTATTGTGTATTTTGAAAAGTGTTGCACTTGTTTTCCAATCGTAATGGAGAGACTAGAAGAAAGGAAGGGCTGTTTTGTTTTCCTGGAAGGCTTCTCAAATCTGCAAAATGTCTTTTAGCCATCTAAATACAGATTTTGGACCTTTCCTCTGGTTCTTTTATGAATGGCATGGTGATGGATTTACAGTTCAGTCCTGGGCCAAGGTATCTGCTGAGGTGTGGTCAGATGTTCACTGCCACCTCAAAACTGATCTCTAGTTACACTTACTACACAAGTATGACTTCTTCCACAAGTAGTGGACTTCTTCCAGCCATATGTGTAATTTGTGAAAATCAAGTACACAAAACTGAGCCAAGACTTAAAAACGTTCTTTATGGATAACAGTGCCTGGTGGGGGAGGCTTGTCTTTCCTGGGAGCAGTCATCCATGTTGGGGGAGGTGTCTATTTTTAATATCACAGCCTTTTTTAAAAGTTGTTTTACCCTGTTAAATAATGCATGGTTCTGAATTAATGATAGATGAAAGGGTCACTTTGTTACCCATCATAATGCATGGCCACGTAGACTACGACTTAACACCCAGTTTTGAGTTGAATGTAGTGCTGTAAACTGATTTAAGAAACTAAGCCTTGGAAGACATGCATTAACTGTGAATTAAGAGCAGCAAGAAGAGGCCTATGAATTGTCTAAGATAGCAGCAATTTGTCTTCTGAAACCATGACAGCTACCTCCTGATTTCCATTATGCAATAAGATTGCAAATAACGTTCTACTGCAGTCTTAATCAATAGAGGGTCACATGATACTCCCTCTGGGGAAAGATCTTATTT
Organism: Eubucco bourcierii; assembly: GCA_013396675.1. Lineage (NCBI taxonomy): Eukaryota > Metazoa > Chordata > Aves > Piciformes > Ramphastidae > Eubucco > Eubucco bourcierii. Next base: position 254,172 of record VWZE01008118.1, read on the forward strand.
ACCCATTTAATTGATGTAACACAGCTGCTGGCAAAAGGAGGAGACATCTCTTTTGGTTTTAATTATAGATCCTACACAAATATTCTTAGTAATGTAAAAAATGAAAAATTACACCCTCCAATGTCTGGTGTTGGACCTGCATCTGAAGTCTGTTTTTACACCTTCCTCTCAGAAGCAGATCTGTTATCTCTGCATGCCACTTCTGGATAAGGCCCTCAGCAGCGCTGTAGAAACCATTCACAATGGTTATCGTCAAGAGGATTAGCAAATTGAGGGTCATTTGTCAGGAATACAGAAGTATAATCCAGTGTGGGTTGTATTCAGACCAAAGATATGGGCTCAAGTTCTTGACTGATGCATCCCCATGGCTCTGTGCTGGAGGATCAGGATCTTGGTCTATACTCATGAAGGCTCCAGATATAAAATTATGTTTACTGTGTCTTTGTATGTATCAAGGCTGGGCACTCAGCTCATGTAAGTGCCTGTACTTTAACTGGAGTCATTGATCACCATCATGCAAATGCCTATTTCCACTCAAGGATGAGTGTGATTCATCTATATTTCTATCTAACAGTACTATTCAGCAAGCTGAACCTGTAATTTGAAGTTCAGTATTGCTTAATATATGCTCTGAAGTTCCTAAATGTCAAGGCTACTTATTTTTTTGAGAACATTGTTATTCAGTGAAGTTTTAGTCTGTGATGAAGTTGTAAGAAGTACATTACATCACTCAACGTGAATAGACAAAGTTAGCCTGAGAAATATTATGCTCATCAGTTTGGATTTTTATGCTGCTGCTTTTCTTTTTCTTGCCATTTTCCCCCTTTCTTTTATTGATTTTACAACATAAAACATACAGGTCAATAGTTCTGTCTGATGATCTGGTGGATAGCATAAACTGATTGATAGTCATGCTACCCTTTTATCTTAAGTGTTTTCACGAGAAGAGGGGAGGGAGAACACCACAGAGAATAACCTTAATTTATAGCCTTTCTCCTGTTCAAATGGCTCACCTTGAATTCTTTATCTTTTCTCCTTTTGTGAATTTCCAGGAGCACCCCTGCTTAGCAGGTGAGTTTAGGTAGGTCTTACCTTTAGCAGGTCCAAAACCTTAGAATGGAGATTAACACAGCCTAAATTTCACCTGTTGGTGATTTTAGACCTTTCAGAGGCACTTTGAACAAATGTTTCCCACTTGTAAAGTGTTAACTGTTTGAAAGTGGAGCTGTTATAACTACTTTTCACCTTATGCTGCCCTGGTTCTTGATGTAAAAATGGTTGTTTGAAACAGTAGTTTTACTAAGCTGTCAGAACTTGGAGATGGTCTTGCGGCTAAAAAAGTGGACAAAGACCTTCAGAGGGAAGCACAGAACGATTTTGCTAGGTAGTAACACAGTAGATACCCTCTTGAACAGTTTTTTTATGAGTCTTAGAACAGATTGTCCCCACTTAAATTTACTGGTTTATGGTTTTTAAGTTGTTTTTATCAGAACGTGTCAAGAGCGGGCTGTTTCACAAAGGAAATTGACACAGGAGCTGATCAGACAGCAATACAGCCTCATCTGAATGAGAACAAAGATCTTTCTGTAACCAGGTTAAACCAACAGTTCAGTGAAAGACAGACAAGTTTGGAATAGTGAGGGAGATCCAAGGTCAGCCAGGCAGTCAGGTCAACAAGGCAAGGCCAGGGTCAGCAAGGTAGAAGGCCAGTGGTATTTCTCAAACAGGAGCTAAGGGCAGGGGTTAGAGCTGAAATGCAGCTGCTAAGCAAAGGAGGACAGAGGTCCTGACTCCTTGTTGCTCTTCCTTACAACTTGGCAACTTGGGTGTTTTCCTGAGCTGATCTGGGTCATGTATCTGTGACATGCTGAAAATGGGAAGGGAGCGTGTTGCAGAGACTAATGGTGCATTCAGGGCTGTGGCAGTCCCATGGCAGTAACTGTAGAAATAAGACAGAGAAGCATGGGCCAGTCTCTTCCCTTTCTTCTGGTGAACTAGAAGCTGGTCTTTCCTCTGGATAATAGAAAGTGTTATTGTTCGGTGTCTGTTTTTTCAGTCTGGAAATCCTGCTGCCAAATTGTTTTTTGTTCAGCTGGTAGGATCTGTGTGGGGTTGGCTGTCTCCCTTGGCCAGCTCTTACTAGCACAGAGGCAATCTTTCTATTGACCTGATCAGTCAAAATCTTATTTTTATACCTTTCTGTGTCCTTGGCTTGTTGAAATGTTGGCTTCCTGCAGGGTGCTTAGGGAAGGCCAAGTGGTACCCTTTAAATGCTTTGCATGACATTCATAAGCATCTGGACTATTCCTACTCCCTTGGAAGTTGACCTGTAGGAAACAAGATTCTGTGATTTACCTCACTTCATATATTATGCTGCCTTTATTCATATTTGTTTAATGTCTGGATAGCTCGTGTCAATGGGTAAAATCTATGGCAAAAAGAGAGATACTTGTTTATGCTAGTGTCCCGTCCAAAAAAATCACAATATTTCTGAATTCTTTGGTATATTCCATCTGTCACCTTCACACATCATAGCCAGTGTCACACTAGAAGCAGCCTAGGGATGACTGTTTGCATGTAAATTATGATGGATTGTCAGGATGTTCAGTGAGTTGTGATCTTAAACTTTTATGTATGTATTTATGCACGTGCATACAAAGCCAAAATATCTATCAGCAGTTTTGTTCATTGCCTTGCCTTTTGCCATGCCTTGCCTTGCCTTGCCTTCTCTTTTCTTTTTTTTTTCCCTAAGACTAAATGACTCATTTCCTCTTTTTGGTTAAATTCCCTTCTTGCTGCACTTTAAAGTGTAATCCATTTTAATGGCTGCTGTGTGGAGGGACTAATATTGACTTCATGCACATTTGCCTTATGCGTTTCATACACATTACTTTTTCAGAAGTACAAATACAAATGGCATTGTGGAGTTACTTTTTCAATGTTATTACAACCATCCATTATGCAAGGGATAGTTTCTTTCAGAAAATTTAAAGGTGAATATGTTAGTTCCCTTAGTGTTTTGTTTATTTGCTTTAATTGTTTCTTTGCCTCATTTTGGCTTTCATTGTATATCTTTGGCTGGTAGTCTTGTGCAGGTACCAGGGTTGTACATGGATAATGCTTTGTTTAGGATCAGGTGCAGTTCTTTTTGTTTGTCTGCCATTTGATGCTTTTGCTCCTGCACAAATAGGAGACCAGCTTCCCAGAAATGAGAGATTTACCACTGTACCTCACTGAACTTCATAAATACAGGGCTATATATTTAATTGTGGCTATAGAGTGCATTTCATGATTGAAGGGAGTATGATGTAAATAAAATGTAATAACGTTTTATCACATAATTTCAGAGAGTACGTGCACACTTCTGTGAAAAAACCTGAAACCATACACAGATCCTGATCCTTACTCTTTACTTATGGAAGTTTTGCACCTTGTGAGCATTACTGACTTGAGAGGCTCTAGGGGTATGTAGGAGTCAGTCTGTTGCATGTCTGCCTGCAGAACCTTTCCACATCTGAAGTGCTTTTACCATAGACTTCATAAGAAGTAAAGAACAGGCTTAAGAATTTTTACCTGACATATTTGCCTTCATTAATACGAACTGTGCTATACATACATTTTCTGTTCAGTCTGTCATGCTACATTTGTCAGTAATATTTTCTGCTGTGTATCGCTTGAAATTTGAAATAGGATGATTTCTTTTTGGTGGTTAAAACATATGTGGAAAATCTTGGGTGAAGTGTGAAGAAAAATTGTCATTAGTAGGGAGAAGATGACTGAAACATTTTGAAGTCTGCTCTTAAGATGAACAGATTTGTTTTACTTTTGTCCTGGATAATATTTTTACTTTCTGAATAATTTTTAATTATGAAAGGCATCCATTGCCAATACATCTCATTTAATTCTACAGTGGTTTTTTTGTAGCTTGTTGGAAGCACGTAATCTGTTTAGTTATGACAAAGGAAGGGCAACTGACAAGGCAACTGACAAGGGAAGGGCAACTGATGTCATCTACCTGGACCTGAGTAAGGCATTTGACTCTGTCCTACATGACATCCTGGTCACCAAACTGGAAAAACATGGACTTGATGGTTGAAGCACTGCTGGATAAGGAACTGGCCGGATGGTCGCACACAGAGAGTGGTGATCAAGGGCACAATGTCCACCTGGAGACCAGTGCCAAGTGGTGTCCCTCAGGGGTCAGTGCTGGGACCAGTGCTGTTTAACATCTTTGTCAGTGACATGGACAGAGGAATGGAGTGCACCCTCAGCAAGTTTGCAGATGACACCAAGCTGTGTGGCACAGTCAACTTGCTAGAGGGCAGGGATCCATCCAGAGGGACCTGGACAGGCTGGAGAGGTGGGCCCAGGCCAAACTCATGAAATTCAATAAGGCCAAGTGTAAGGTCCTGCACCTGGGTAGGCACAATCCCAAGCACAAATACAGGCTGGGTGGTGAATGGCTGGAGAGCAGCCCTGAGGAAAAGGACCTTGGAGTCTGGGTTGATGAAAAGCTCAACATGAGCCTGCAGTGTGCACATGCAGCCCAGACAGCCAACTGAGTCCTGGGCTGCATCAAGAGAAGCGTGGCCAGCAGGGCAAGGGAGGGGATTCTGCCCCTTTACTCTGCTCTTGTCAGACCCCACCTGGAGTACTGTGTGCAGTTCTGGAGCCCTCAGCACAGGAAGGACATGGAAGTGTTGGAGCAGGTCCAGAGGAGGGCCACGAGGATGCTCAGAGGGCTGGAGCAGTTCTGCTATGAGGACAGGCTGAGAGAGTTGGGGCTCTTCAGCCTGGAGAAGAGAAGGCTTTGAGGGGACCTGATAGTAGCTTTCCAGTATCTGAAGGGGGCCACAGGAAGGCTGGGGAGGGATTATTTACAAGGTCTTTCAGTGACAGGACAAGGGGTAATGGGTTTAAACTGGCAGAGGGGAGATTTAGACTGGATGTTAGGAGGAAGTTGTTTCCAGTGAGGGTGGTGAGGCACTGGCACAGGTTGCCCAGGGAGGTTGTGGCTGCTCCCTCCCTGGAGGTGTTCAAGACCAGGTTGGACGAGGCCTTGAGTGAGCTGTACTAGTGGGAGGTGTCCCTGCCTCTGGCAGGGGGTTGGAACTAGATGATCCTTGAGGTCCCTTCCAACCTTACCATTTTATGATTCTGTGATTCTATAATACTTGAACATCTTGTTATTGGCCGAAAATACCATTATAATAATACAATTTTTTCCTATAATTAATACTTTTTTCCCCATTTTACATAGAAGCAACATTCATAACTCTTTTTATTCCCATGGTGATAGATACATGATTATGTGAAAAACCCTTTTAAATCAGCCATGATTTTTCTGTCAGTGCTGGGTTAAATGTGTCATGGTCAAGAGAAGGTGCTGCTAGGTCAACACCAAGATAAAATTATAAGTATGACTGATACTTTCCTAGTGAAACAGCTGGGAAATTTTTTAGTTGCAGCTAGAGGATGTAATAGATTTTTCAGATTCTGTGAAAACTGCTAGGACTGATTAGCATCAAATTTTATTTGTGCTAAGCTGCTTAAGGCAAGAGAGTACAAAAGCAACTTGATGCACTCATTTAGTGTTTTACAGTATATTAGTTCCTTAAATATTCCTCTAAAGATTTAATATTTTTAGTCTTTTTCCATTCCTGGATGAAGCTATAACTAGTGTTTAGAGTAAAGGGGCAATCTGGTTTTATGTATGTTCCATGTTTGTCACTGTTTTGCTGTTAGGTTTGAGAAACATCTCTTGACCTTTTTGTTCTTCTCTTTTGTAGTTTTGATTTGCTCATGTTTAACTATTCTGCAAGAAAAATCAGAAGCTTGATTAATGTTTGTTAAATGGTTTCAGATGTCTTCTATATTTGTAGGGAGGCTGAAGCTGTTTAAAATGTTGAGTATTTTATGTCATTCTATAACCACAGTATGCGAGCACTTTACAAAGACAGTGTAGCTATTAAAGACCAACGATCTGATTTTCTTTTTACTTCCTTAAGGGCAGTTGGGGATGTGTGGATGTGTGTGTGTGTGTGTGTGTGTGTGTGTGTATATATATATATATAATATGCACACATGCACAGAGACACACAGACACACACACATCTTTCCTGCATAGGAGGAAGACTGCATATGCAGAGAGAATTAGTTCACCCTTTCATTGCTGATTTTTTTTAATCTGAATTCCTACTAGTATTGTAGGGTTGTTCGTACATAACGGAAGCTCCAGAGTGGCCCAGCCCTATCTGTGTGACCTCCACCCTTTAGATATTTGTGGGCATGAAAAGCTCAGACACAGAAACACAAACTCTGCAGTGGCTGTTTTAGAGATCTTGTGTTAACAGGACACACTTCTTGGGGCTGAGTGCAAATTACTGGGAGAGAATTGATTCCTGACCCATTCTGACTTCTGAAGCCTGTCTGGAAATTGGGAAGCTTAGCTGGCATAGGTTGTGGCTGAGTTATGTACTGTCCTGTCGGTCTAGTGAGGTGTTGCTAAGGGATGTGTGCTGAAATTATGCGATTTATCAGCATAGATGTCACTGCTGGTTTCTCAGGACAGAACTCTGCTCCTACATCACACTGAAGGGAAGCCAAAACACTGCAAGGGTCATTGACGCTGCTTTAGTGTTTCAGTACAGCAATGTTAGTTTTATTAGCCATGATGAGAACTAAATTAAGACTTTTTTTCCCCACCAATGGATAATTGTTTCAGTATGGTGACAGCTGTGCAGTAAGAATAGTCCTGCATTCTGACTGTCATCAGAAACCAGAGACGGTTGTGCATTACAGCCAACTGGTAGATTTTGTGGGCTTTTGTGTTTCCATCCTCGTTATGTTCCCTAAAGCACATTGTGCTTTTAGGATTAAAATGGTTTAGAGTGCTTAAATGTATATCCTTATGTTTGCTAGCATTTATCAGAGAAAAATAGTTGTCCAAACAAAAGTCTTACTGAAGGACACCGATTCCACATGGATGAATTAAATAGCCAAGAGCAAAGTGCTCCTCTGGGCTGGGATCTTCATATGCTCCCACACCAGAAAAGCAAGATATTATGTCCCCTATCATTCTGATAGGACAATTAAACATTTAAGTGAGACCTTAAATTAGGAAGCTGTTGGCCCTTGTCTGCTGTGCTGGTTTGAGGCTAATTAGAATATTTTAATAGAGAAAATTACACTATAGGCTGTGAAAGGAAAACATCATGATGTCTACTTCACTCATACGCTTGCTGGAGAATTGTTTGGGAACACTAACCAAAACAATAGATAAGTCAGTCTCTCTCTGTCGCTTGCTTGAGCAGGAGCTGCTGGTGGGATCTAGCAGCTTCTGGGCTCTGGCTCCTCTGCTGATTAATCCTTACTAACCACTTTTCTTCTAACCCCCTTGGCCGATCCTCCTAATTTACCTTGCACATAAGGCAAACCTTGGGGTAAGGTACAGGGGTGGGGAGAAGGTGGAAGGGTGGTTGGGAACCCCTCCTGGGGTCTCTGATTTCTGGGAGGGGAGTTGTGTTGTTGTATTACCTTTTACTTGTATATTTCTGTAAATATTGTGTATATAGTGTAAATATCTGCTGTACATTGTGCAAAGCTGTAAATAGAGCTTCATCATTTAACTTCCAGCCGACTGAGTGCTAGTCTGGGTCATTTTACAAAGTGTGGGGGGGTGGGTAACTCCCAAACCTTCACATCTGCCTGTGTCCTTAACAGAGAGAGTAAAATGGTTTTAAAGGAGTCTGGATCAGGTCTATGAATTTGGATACAACTCTGATGTTTTACAGTAGGATGATGAGTTGATCCATGGTTATCCTTTCACCAGACACAGACTCACATATTGCCTTGGGTTGGAACACAGCCTCAAAAGTCATCTTATCCAGCTGTCCTGCAGTGACCAGGGACACCTCCAACTGGATTAGGCTGCCCAGGGTCACACTGAGCCTGACTGGGAATGTCTCCAGGAATGGGACCTCAACCACATCCCTGGACGACCTCTTCCAGTACTTTATTACTCTCATTAAAAAAACTGCTTCCTTATGTCCAACCTAATTCTACCCTGCTCCAGTTTAAAACCATCCATGTCCTATCACTGCAAGCTTTTCTAGATAGTTCTTTTCCACCCTTCCTGTAGGTTCCCTTCAGATATTGAAATGTAGTTATGTGGTCTCTTTGGAGCCTTTTCTTCTCCTGACTGAACAGATTCAACTCTCTCAGGCTGTTTTCATAGCAAAGATGTTCCAATACTGTGATCATCTTTGTACTCTTCTCTGGACCAACTCCAGCAGGTCTCTCTCTTGTGTTGGGAGCTTCAGAGCTGGACACAGGACTCCAGGTGAAATTTCAACAGAGCAGAATCGCCTCTTCTCACCAGAAGGAAGGTTTTGAAGCCTTGTGTGGAAGTTGTAGGTGGCTTTGTATACATTTATGAAAGGATATTAAACACCTGCAATAATGGTTCCAGTTTCTTAATTCCTTTCTCACTTTCCTGTGGGAGGAATCCTATTAATTTCCTTTTCTCTTCCTTCCCTCCCTATTCATCTGGCTTTATTTCTCTCTCATCTTGAGAGAAGCTACTTTTTGGCCACTGTTCTCGTTATTTTTCAAGTGAGTACTTCATAGTCTTCAATATTTTTTTCTTGTTTCTTTTTTTTAAATTTTTTTTTTTTCTCTTTTCCCCCCAGACATGTTGAATGATCAAGGGTCTGACTGAGTCTCAGTTTCTGTGGGGTCATGAGGGTGAGTGGGTGAGCAGGGAAAGCTGGAGCTTGAGTGACTTATGAGTGGGACCTGTCTATGGGGATATAAAAGAAATCATTATTGAGAAATTTAGCCCCGAAGGCATGAGGGTCTTTCCTTTTTACTTTGCTCTAGGATTTCTTGTCTGGCACTTCAGATAGGTACTTGGCTCTAACTCTTCTCTGAAATAAATTATTTCTGATAGCAATACTGAGATATGCTACAGTACTGCAAGAACTCTTTTCCTATAGTATTTATTTTATATCTTTAGACTGTGCAACAGGAGGAAAAGTGATTTCTCTGAGCTGGAATAATTCATATTTTGAATTTTGACTTATGTTCTTTCAGGGCCCTCCAGCATTTTGTTGCATAGCAGCAGTATTTGTAGGGGCATAATCAGGATCTTTTTTTCTTTGCTGGTATGTTTATGCACATAGCTCTTCTATAAACTTTAAAAGTAGCAAAAGGACGATAGCCCATTTTGGGCATCATTCTACATAAAGCTTTTAACAACTTCCATTAGCTTTTTACTTTGATGGTGCCTCTGTCACATTTAAAATGCTGTTACAGAATTCTCCCAGACTGGTTAAAATTTTGTCAAGCAACTCCATTGCATAATGGTAGCACTGATCCCCCAGGGTGTTTATTACTTCTGTTCAGATAAATTGTTGTTGTTGTTTTTTGTCAAGTCCTTTGAAATGTTAAGGTCTTAGTGAAAAGTTATTACCACAGTTATACTTAGGCTATTCATTAGAGAAACTTTTCAAAGAGGCTGTGAATCCTGCAATAATTCTCCAAGCCTGATGCTTCAAAAGCAAAGCCCAGGAAAGAGCTAAAGAATGCGCTGTCTTTCTTGCCATTCTTTTATCTTCTTTTGATACCTTGAGTATACTTTGGTTTTATCAGTAATGCTGATACAGAGAGTCCCCTTCCAGAAGAGCTCAATTCCTTCACAGTTGTCAACTACACAAGGACTTGCAAGTCTAGAAGGTGTTCTGTGTGAACTTCATCAGGGTCACAGGAAGTCCCAAGATTTACCTCTTCAGATGATATGTGAAGTAGAACATGGGCTAAAACACTGAAATTCGTTGCTGTAGAAGACATCCCAATACAAGAAAGACATGAATCTGTTGGCGAGGGTCCAGAGGCGTGCCACAAAGAGTATCAGAGGGCTGGAGCACCTCTCCTGTGAGAACAGGCTGAGTGAGTTGGGTCTGTTCAGCCTTGAGAAGAGCTGGAGGGGACTCTTGGGAAGACCTTACAACATCCTTCCAATACCTGAAAGTGATCGACAGAAAAGTTGGAGAGGGACTGTTTGTAAGGGCCTGTGGTGATAGGACAAAGGGCAATGGTTTTAAACTAGAGCAGGGTAGGTTTAGATTAAGTATTAGAAGGAAGTTCTTTACTATGAGGGTAGTGAGACACAGGAATGGGTGGTGCAGAGAGGTTGTGGATGCCTCGTCTTTCAAAGTGTTTAAGACCAGGGTGGATGAGGCTTTGAGCAACTTGGATAAGTGGGAGGTATCCCTGCCAATGTCAGGGTGTTGGAACTAGATGATTAAGGTCCCTTCCAACTAAGACCACCCCACCTGGAGTACTTTGTGCCCTCAACACAGGAAGGACATGGAAGTGTTGGAGCGGGTCCAGAGGAGGACCACAAGGATGATCAGAGGACTGGAGCTGCTCTGCTATGAGGACAGGCTGAGAGAGTTGGGGCTCTTCAGCCTGAAGAAGAGAAGGTTTTGAGGAGACCTTATAGTAGCCTTCCAGTATCTGAAGGGGACCTACAGGAAGGCTGGGTAGGGACTATTTACAAGGTCTTGCAATGACAGGACAAAGGGCAATGGGTTTAAACTGGCAGAGAGGAGATTTAGACTGGATTTTAGGAGGAAGTTCTTTCCAGTGAGGGTGGTGAGGCGCTGGCACAGATTGCCCAGGGAGGTTGTGGCTGCTCCCTCCCTGAAGGTGACTTCTGCTGACTCAAGAGCGAAACAGACCCTGGTTTTTACGTCAATTTTAGCCTTGTTTAAATTAGGAGGAATCCCTGAGAGAGTAATATATTCCAGGAAAACCAATTAAACCACTGTAAAACTGTATGTATCCAGAGGTAAACACTGTCCTGCATCCATGCAGTATTGCATACTGTTGGTATTGGTATTACTGTCTTTCTGTTTGAGGCATTCTCTTACAGTATGGAAGTTCAGTATGTGTGTATAAAAGCAAATGCGGCTCCTCAATGGCATTTTCAGATATGTTCATGGTGATACTCTTTTGGTCTGAGTCTGCATGAGAATATGTATGAATATGTTGGAAGAGAGATGGTTTGTTTATTATGGGACAGCACCGATCCTGAGGGTGCTGGCAATCTGATCTGCAAAAGCACTGCTTTGCAAAGTGGCTTTTGTGATTTGGACTAACCACAAATATAAGACTCCAAATTCAGCTGCTAAAGAGACAGTAGCAGATCATCTAGGTGAGGTATTTCAGGTTGGCTGTTAGGGAAAAAAAAGAGTTGAGAATTACCTTGTTGTACTTTTTCTAAAGGTTTATCCAGTTGTGTAAGACGGGAGGAATGTAAAATTTCCTACTTCCTAGCTTTATGAATCATAGAATGGTAAGGTTGGAAGGGACCTCAAGGATCATCTAGTTCCAACCCCCTGCCAGAGGCAGGGACACCTCCCACTAGTACAGCTCACTCAAGGCCTCGTCCAACCTGACCTTGAACACATCCAGGGAGGGAGCATCCGCAACCTCCCTGGGCAACCTGTGGCAGTGCCTCACCACCCTCACTGGAAAGAATTCCTCCTAACATCCAGTCTAAATCTCCCCTCTAATGAAGATTAGATTGACTAGAAATATAAAAATATACTTTTTTTTTTTATCATCAAGAAAATGATCTAGTTAAGGTAAGCAGTGTTGTCCACTCCTAACTTTGATTACTCTTGTTTGTGACCCTTTGCATAGCAAAGAACAGGATTTGAGAGTTACCAGCTGCTATATTTACTTTCCAAAGTGTGAAGAAAATATCTATTGTCCCGAGGATAAAAGGGCTAGTTCCCTTTGTACTCAGTTCAGGCAGAACGGAAGCATTTGTAATGAAAATAAAAGTCATTAGAAAGCATGAATCATGAGAGAAAAAAAAATGTTTATGTCTTCTTTGCTGGTCAGGATTTGACACTGCTCTTTGAAAGTTTAAGTGTAAACATTTATCTTATTAAACAGCATTTGTCTTCTTTTTTTGGGGTACTCGCAACACCTAAATGCAGTCAGAGCTGCTGTTTCAGCCCACTGGGAGCTGTTCTGTCAAATATCTTCTGAACAGCAGAAACCTCTCATCTGTGAGCGACTTCATATCTCCAATAACAACTGAATAATATTTTGGAAACTGGCTATGGAAGATATTTGAGACAAGGTGTACTGCAGAGGAAGAATAATATCTCTAGGGCTAGTCTTGGGCACTGGAATATGAAGGGAGAGCAGCTGTATATGGGAGCTTGAAGAGCTTGCAATTGGAACAGATGCTGAGAGTGCCCTGTGACTCAAGGTATGATTTCCTGCCATTCCTGCCAACTCTCAAAGCTTATGTTTTTCTTTTTTCCTCTTCTTATTTCTATTTTTAGATTGAATAACAAAGGACTTGTTCTTCAGGAATGAAGATACACTACTCAGGTTTTACTTATTTTACTGTGTCTTTGCCTATGCATCAAATAATATTCAATTCTGGAGAGAATAAAGTAAAGGTATAAAAAGCTGATGAAAACAGGGAGTATTTTTGGGATGGGTCACATAATCACCTGGCTCAATGGCAAGCTGCAAAACTTTGTCTGAGTGTGACAGACTGCCGTTGCTGTGTGGTAGTGCCCGCTGAAGCTTTACGTCCTTTGTCTTACTTCACCACAGATTTTCTCTGTGACCTTGGACCAGTCACGCAGAAGTGAATCCTCAGCCTGATGGCTGATGCTCATGGAGCTGGGTGCCCAGTGACACTGGAGGACTGAAGTCTAGGGTTCCCCCCGCCCCCGCTTCCTTGTTTATAGCACTTCTGTGCCTGAAGGGATTTGTGAATATAAAGACTCCTTGATAATCAGATATAAGAGCAAGGGGTGGGGGCCTGTAAGTACCTCAGATAGCTAGTTCTTAACGAAGGATTCCTTGTATCCTCTTACATAGTTCCCTCCTCTGGGTTTTTCTATGAAAGGGGATTATCTAACTCACTGTATGATTTAAATATGCAAGTCATCAGTCTCCGGAGCAAGTGGTGAAGCCTGTCTGACCTTCAATCAGAGACTGTACATCTCCCTTAGGAAACCATGGCAGTCAAAGAAAGAGAGCCCTGGAGTCAGGAATAAATATTTGGATTATTGCCCAGTAAAATTAGAATTGTTAAAACTCATGTCTGCAGTTTATATTAAAGTGATTAGGAAAAATGTATGTCTGTCATTATTATGACTAAATATGAAATTAAGTAGTGGAGGGTAAAAGAAAATAAAGGCAGGTGACTGCAGATGTATGTTCTACTTAGCTGAGTCGATTTTTTTTTTTTTGTTGTTGTTGTTCTTAAATGCTTGAATAGACTGGCAGTCAGATCAGGTTTGTAGAAGACTTGCTAGCTGAGAGCTATTCCAGTTTATTCCTTGGTGTCTCAGGAACCGTTTTTGTGTTTGTTTCACAGTGATTTCATTAAAAGTTTGTTTGCTTATCTCTAGCTTGAGTAAAAATCCCTGTGAACAGTGCAATTTCTGGCAGCTGTGTGGGAAATAACTGCTTTATTTATTTACCAGGAGTGGATTGGGAGATAAGAGGGCCTTCTACAACTTTTAGAAAAGGTGATTCCCAATTTTAAAATTTTCTCATTTTCAGTTGTTTTTATTATACCAAAGGCATGGATACAATATTGTGAGCAAGGCTGTGCAAATAATTAGGAAGTTTGACAGTTGAACTGATAATAAACATTCATTTTAATTTGAACCAAAATGATCATGTCGAATTGGGATTCGGGACTGCCTTTGGTTGGTTGGATTTTATCTTTGTTTTGTTTTGTTGAGGAAAGCTCTCCAAAATGTTTTTGTGTTAAGTAGTGACACATTTTCACACAGGACAAAATATTTTATTTCCATTTTGAAAAATTTGTAATAGTAATTAAAATAATAGGTTTGAAATGCCAGTCTCGAGCACCAGTTGTAAGGTGGTAGTGCCCTTCTTATCACAGTGTGTTTACTTATGACTTGCATAAGGCTCTTGGGCAAAGTCTTCCTTTTGGATTTGGAAATCAGATATAGTTTATATACTATCTTCTAAATTTTGCCCAACTCCAGTCCCCACAACAACAGACAAAAGTGCTTTATAGTAAAATTTAGAGATCATAGAGGGTCAGAGCCCTGCAGAAGTGTACTCTGTCATTGGGATGCTAGGGTGCTCTGTGTGCATTTATATTCCTGAATTTCAACCACATTGACTTTTCTTCCTGCCAGGACAGGTCTTATCCTACCAGTCTCCCTCCCATGTACAGGGCTTTCCCTGGAATGCTCTAATCTCAGAACTCTTTGTCAAACCTATCCTGTGATTGTGTGTCTGCTGCTTTGAAAAATCCTTCCCTCTATTCTCCCTCTGAACAGCTGTATGCAAGTTAATGCTGCTGTTGCCAGATGCTGTCTATTCACTGCTGATAAGTTTTCACAATGGGAGCATTTCATTTCGTCTATGCTAGAAGTCATTAAATATTCATTAGAGCAATGATTTGAACTTACCTCTCCTTGTTCTTTGCTGAATACTGGACTACACAGTGAATTACTCTCAGGTGGGTCCAATGGAAGCTTAATTGTTTATGAAAACATGAACAGCTTCAGCGAGAGAGACTTTCATGTCCAAACCCCCTATAACTCAATGGTTAGTTGTTCCCAGCTGAGTACTCTAACCATCAGGCTACTAAGTATAATACAGGCAGCTACTACAGGCTCATTTTTCCTTTTGGAACATATGTGTGCATTTAGAAGAGAAATGACAAAAGAAACTGACAGATACATGGTGACAGAGACCAGAACCAACTGAAAGCTTTTAAAGAAGTCGTGTTAAATGCCATGGGGAGACCTAACACTAAAGCACATCTGAATATTGAACCTTTCATTTAGATGCATTAGCCATGGATTTCCAAGCTTTCATCTTTACAGTGAGATTCGAACGTCTTGACCAGAATGGTAGCACAAGATTCATCTCACCTACATCTTTGGCAGCCTACTTTAACATAGACCTCAGCAACAGTTTTGTATTCATATGAATGGCTGAATCACCTCCTGTGAGTGTGGAGCACAAGTGAGCTTCTGCAAGTGTCTGTGTATGTTCATCATAGACAATGACCTAATGATTTTCAAGGACTTAGAATTTCTAATTCTACTGCCTTGTAGTGCTGAGCATCTCACTTCTGAACTAAGTGCCAAGCAGGTCCTTCAGTATCTAGTTGCCAGAAAATGTCTTATTTACAGAGTCTCATAAAATATAGATGGTTGCTGTCCTTGACATACAGACTTGTAATTACTTCTGATTTGTTTTACACATAGGGCTTTATAGAAGGACTGTAAAGAAAACTTCTTGTTTTGAATATAGAAAATTGGAGGACACTCCTGCAGCAGCTATTGACAGCAGTATTTGTCATTCTTTCTTTCTTTAGGCTATTATGAATATTGTGGGTAGCATAGTTATTTAGGCACACTGATACCGTAATAATAAATAAGGTTGCATTTTACTTTACAGCTCCTATTTGCAGCACTGCTCTGTGCACCTCCCAAAAACCTAAACAGAAAATGAACCGTGAATATAATGTCAAATGGACAAATAAAATAAGATAATTGGGTTATGACAGAAGCTTTTTTTTCTTTAAATCTAACATGCAGACCACTCTAAGCAGTTAAGTCTGTGATGTTTCTTAACTGAAGGTTCAGGATATTGGAATCGGAGAATCATAGAATGGTAAGGTTGGAAGGGACCTCAAGGATCATCTATTTTCAACCCCCTGCCAGAGGCAGGGACACCTGCCACTAGTACAGGTTCACTCAAGGCCTCATCCAACCTGACCTTGAACACCTCCAGGGATGGAGCATCCACAACCTCCCTGGGCAACCTGTGCCAGTGCCTCACCACCCTCACTGGAAAGAACTTCTTCCTAACACCCAGTCTAAATTTCCCCTCTGCCAGCTTAAACCCATTGCCCCTTGTCCTGTCATTGCAAGACTTTGTAAATAGTCCCTACCCAGCCTTCCTGTAGGCCCCCTTCAGGTACTGGAAGGCTACTCTAAGGTCTCCTCAAAACCTTCTCTTTTCCAGGCTGAAGAGCCCCAACTCTCTTAGGCTGTCCTCATAGCAGAGCTACTGCAGCCCTCTGATCATCTTTGTGGCCCTCCTCTGGACCTGCTCCAACACTTCCATGCCTTTCCTGTGCTAGGAGTTCTAGAACTGCACACAGTACTCCAGGTGGGGTCTGACAAGAGTAGAATAAAGGGGCAGAATTCCCTCCCTTGCCCTGCTGGCCACACTGCTCTTGATGCAGCCCAGGACTCAGTTGCTGTCTGGGCTGTCCGCGCACACTGCAGGCTCATGTTGTCCTTTTTATCAACCCAGACCTCCAGGTCCTTTTCCTCAGGGCTACTCTCCAGCCTTTCACCACCCAAGGGAAGGGCTGAAGAAGCAAGGGCAGCACACAACCAACGTTTTCTGCAAGTCATAATGGAAAAATGCAGTAGTTATGACTTTAATTGGGATACTTCTCAGGTCCATTGAATGGAAAAAAATTGATTGTAGAGTTAGATGTCAGTGTATATGAATCTTGCTGATACCCACCTAGTGGATGAGGGGAAGGCTGTAGATGTCATGTACAGTCAAAGCCTTCAGCATAGTTCCCCACAACATCATCTTAGATGAACTGACTGCCCATGGTCTGGTCAGATGCACCCGTCACTGGGTCAGAAACTGGCTCCATGGCTGTGTCCAAAGAGTGGTGGTGAACAGAGTTAAATCCAGTTGTCAGCTGGTCACAATTCCTTCATCACTGACCTTGATGAAGGAATCAGTGAGGGTGCACTTCCCTCACCAAACTGTGTGGGAGTGTTGATCTGCTGGAGGTGAAGAAGGTTCTGCAGAGGGGTCTGGACAGGCTGGATTGGTGGACTGAAGCCAACTGTATGGTGTTCAACAAAGTGCTGGGTCCTGAACTTTGGTCAAAAAAACAATGCTAAAGGTTTGTGGAAGAGTGACTTGAAAGTAGCTTGGCAAACAGGGATCTGGTGGGGTGCTGGTCGACAACCAACTTAATATGAGCCAGTTGTGTACTCAGAAGCCACACAGAATAGTGTGGTCAGCAGTGGTAAGGAAATGATTTTGTCCCTGTACTTGGCACTAGTGAGGCTACTCCTTGAGTACCATGTTCAGTTTAGGACCCCTCACTACAGGAAGGACATTGAGGTGCTGTGGTGTCTAGGAAAGGGCAATGAGATGTGTTGAACACAAACCCTGTGAGGTGGGGTTTAGGGAGCTGGGGTTTTTCATTCTGGAGAAGAAGAGATTGAGGGGAGACATCGCTCTCCAACTATCTGAAAGAGGTTGTATCAAGGTGGGGACCAGTCTCTTATCATGAATATCAAGTGATAGGATGAAAGGAAATGGCCTTAAGATGCACCAGGGGAGGTTTAGATTAGGTATTAGGAAAATTTTCTCCCCCAAAATGGGCATCAGACACTGGAACAGGCTGCCCAGGGAAATGGTGGAGTCACCATCCCCGGAGATAATTTAAAAATGCTTGGATGAGCTGTTTGAGGACATGGTCTAACAGTTGCTTGCAGGGGGATGTTAAGTTATGGTTGCACTCACTGGTCTTAAGATCTTTTCCAAGATTTTTTACTACAAGCTTCTGTTGAAAAGATTAAGGGGGAAATAAGTTAAGAAACGTGATGTACATATGTATTTCTACTTTACAAGAGCTGAACTCAGAATCACAGAAGCATTCAGATTGGAAAAGACCCTCAGGATCACCAGGTCCAACCAATAGCCCTACTCTACAAACCTCTGTCTTCAATTCAGAGCTTGCACAGCCTCTAGCACAGGAGTGCCCTGGTGCACACAGCTAACAAAGGTGCTGAGTTCTGCACTCCCTGTTCTGTCCCACCCACCAAAGGAAACAAGAATGATGACATGACCCTGATACCTGTTAAGGAATCAGTGTTTTGTGGGCCCGGTTGGCATGCCTGGGCAGCGCACAAGGGCATTTGAGGACATGAGAAATGCAGTAGCACTAGATCAAAGTGGGTGTACTTTTTGGAGATGTAGAGTTCTCCTGTGTCTCACACCAGCTTGTGCATATGCTACTGTTAGCATCAAATTTTATCTGGCAGTGTATCAAATATGGACTTTGCTTTGGTTTACAAGCACCAGCCATTTGTGTTTTTGAAATGCTAGAGTAGTGCCTACCCTAAGCCAACAAGTTAAAAACCATCCACTCTGCCTACAGTGACAGGGTGTCCTTTGTGCCAGGAGAGCCTGCAGCAGCTGAATATTGGTTTTGCAGGAGGGAGAGCTCTGTATCCTGGGTGAAGTGTTCTCTCCTGATCATAGGCTCCGTAGCAATATGAATGGCAGATGCTGGTTTAAGGGCATTACTGAGTCATGGAAATTTATTGCCAAATAGTATGTGAAAGTTTCCTTTCCCATTGGTTACTTCTGAAAAGCATTCCAGAATGGTGTAAATTAAGAAACATTTATTGCTACCTTAGAGAAAAGCGAAAGAAATGGACAGGCTGGAGAGGTGGGCCCAGGCCAACCTCATGAAATTCAATAAGGCCAAGTGTAAGGTCCTGCACCTGGGTAGGCACAATCCCAAGCACAAATACAGGCTGGGTGGTGAATGGCTGGAGAGCAGCCTGAGGAAAAGGACCTTGGAGTCTGGGTTGATGAAAAGCTCAACATGAGTCTGCAGTGTGC
>VWZE01008118.1:273163-291963 GCA_013396675.1 Eubucco bourcierii
GTTCAAGGCCAAGCTGGACGAGGTCTTGAGTGAGTTGTACTAGTGGGAGGTGTCCCTGCCTCTGGCAGGGGGTTGAAACTAGATGATCCTTGAGGTGCCTTCCAACCTTACCATTCTATGATTCTATGATTCTAAATACTTTGGTCTTTTCACCAGGAGGGTCTGTATAAGCAAAATTCTATGAATCACAAAATGCAGCTGCAGGCTTGTTTGAGAAAAACCTACCAGCATTTAATGGTTTTTAAGGTAAAGGATTATCAAGACACTAATAGAAAGGCAAATACAGTAAGACTCTAAGAACTTGTAAAACCAAAAGTAACATTATTTCTATATAACTTTTGATGGTTTTACAGTGCTACATGTGTGTATGGTTTTTTTTTTGTTCTTTGTTTTGTTGTTATTTTTTGTTTTGAAAGTGATTTAATTTGTCATAAATTATGTCTGAACTGGCCATCTATCACTGTACAGTTTGTCTTCACTACTTATGAATCTGACATTCAGAATGACAAGTGTAATTAGATGCTGCTGAAACATATGTCATTATTTATGGATGTTAAGCAAGTATAAACAAGAGATCAAATCTTAGTGTAAGCAGTCATCCAAGAAATCATCTTGACATTTATTTGATTAAAACCTTTCTTTGCATGAGACAGTCAGGATGTACCTAGGTAGCACTATCAGCACATCTGCACATACAAAACAATTACTGAGTTTGCAAAGCAAAGGTTTGGGTACACATACAGTTAATTTTCAGTTACCTTTTGCACATGTAGCTATGCAGGTGTTTGTCATGCTCCCTTATTAATCTCCCACAGGAGATTAATATATAGAACTTAAATGACAACATTCCTTTTTACCTGTTTATGCTGTGTGTTAACATTCAATGTAATTTGAATTAGAAAACTTGAGTCAAAGGGCTCAAGACCTAGAAAGGTGATGGTCTCTTAGCTTGAGATCTTACTAGGAAGAGGGCAGAATAAAGAGGAGTGAAGCTAAGCATGTCGGATGATGTGTCCCCAGCACAGACTGGCAGGCCATTGCTGCACTTGCTAGGGAAAGCTGCAGATGTGACCATAGGACCAGGCTGGGCACTCAGACTCCTAGCTGGGATCTTCCACACTGTAGTGGTTTTGCACCACACAGAATTTGGGATTAACCCCCCCAAAAGTAAATTACTGCTCTTACTGGGAATTCGGAAGTAAAATGAAAATACTGTTTACAGAAGTAGTCTAAATATAAAAGGTAATAAACACATAAAAATATATATACATATACAACTAGACAATAGCAGTAGCTTGGCTATCCCCCTGTGCACCCCCCTGGACAAACTCCAGGGGCTGTTACCCCTAACACAGTATTATCTTTCCCCACTACTAGTCAGTGTTCTTACCAATAACCCAAACAACGGCCAGTGCAGAGGAGTGAAGTTCAGAGGAGCACAAAAGGAAAACAGGAGAAAGAGAGAAGAACACATTGTAACTTCAAACTGTATAGAATTTTTTTAGACCAATGGAATGGGATAAACATATCTCTTACATTTTTGTTCAGCAGCTTCAAGAATAGAGTCCATCCCCCTGGACTCTAATCCTAAGTTGTAAGTAAGTTTTCTAGAGAATTCATAGTCCTAAAACTGTACCACACCCCCTGTGTCTTACCCTAGTACTGAGGAGGCAGGGCAGTTACTAATATTGTTTAGATTGTAAAATTGATCTTTATTTCTTAATGTCAGCATTACTCCTGAGACTCTGTGTCTGCTTTATCACTGCTGCTAAGCAGAGCTTTACTCTGTGAGCGCTGCCAGGGAAATCTGAGAACTGGAATAAAGCAGTGTATTGAAAAGGGGAAAAAAAAAAAGGCAATTCTGGCAACCAGTCCTTGCCAGGGGCAGAATAATGGAACAGCTGATATAAAACAGTATTTATGTGTAATGAAAGTATTAGGGATGCCAGCACACATGGAGGGAAGGAATGGAGGTCTTGGCAAATAAACATGATTATCTTTTTAGCAAAATTTTGAGTTGTGAAGCTAATGGCATTGACTTCTGTAGACCTTGGTGCCACAAGTCATTCTGAGATTGATTGAGTTAGTTTTAACCTTTCCTTATTTAATCAGATCCTCATAAATATACATACATATAAAACCTATTTTTTCAACATTAATACCGGTAGTAGCTTGGGGTTTATCTGGATAAGCTTATGCTCAGGAAAGGGAAGGAAAGTTCACAGGGAAAGTTCCTCTGCTAGCTACTGTTGATACTACTCTTATGCCAATATCCAACTGTGAAGGAAATGTTTCCTTCCCCAAATTAACAGTGCTCCTCTACAGACCCACCAGGCACTCCTTCTCCCATTACAAGCCAGAAACTGGAGGTTGTTGCAGTCAGTTTTCCTTCCATTTTTATAACTATTCATCTCATTTCTAATGTTTTCTTGGAGTATGTGAGGCATGGAGTATGCTAGTAGGAGCTGAAGTCTCTCTTTGCCAGGAGCTCTCCAATGGCCTTTGGGAAAGGGGAGCAGCATGGAGAGAGGGTGAGGGCAGTGTGAAAGATCAGGAATTGACTCTATTAGGGAAGGAAATGCACAGACATATTGCAGTAAGTTTGCACGGTCTCTTTAGCAAAGCAGCTGGGAGAATGGGGTCAGTGAGTTCAACAAACAAGTGTTTCACTGCTGTTCAGGAGTGCAGAGAACAGAGAGGCTGTGGAAATCAGAATCGGTAATGTTGCTGTAGTCTCAAGAAAGTGGAGAAGGGGTATGTTTCTTGTGGGGTTTCTTGGGTGTATTTCTGGTCATATAATCTGTCAGTTGTATTGTTTATCTACAGAAGCTCCAAACTCAAGCATTTCTTTTTAAGAAGCTATTAACCATGGAAGGTGCTAGCTGCTATGTCATTGGTGTAGTTCTCTCTTCCATATGCCTTTTTCTTCTTAAATCTTTATAAAGTAATTAGACACAGAAATTTTTTAAAAATTATACTTTTGTTATTTAAGAAAACTCTTCAAGCCTTAAATCCTGTATTTTATGAGGCTGACTAACAGTTTTTCTTCATCCTGTAGCAGCAGACTAATGAAATTGGGGTGCTTTCTTCTTTTTGCCCTTTTCTAAAACATATTAAATTTGTTTTCTCATTTTACTTCTTTCCTTTGTTTGGTCATAAGCCCCAGAAACCACACACTCTGTCAGGCACATCTGCTTTGTTGGCAGGCTCCTCAGGCCTGTGTGCTGGCATTTTGAAGTTGCCTTAGGGGGTGGCCTTGTGATTAAGCTGCAGATGTAATGCCTGAGCCACCTTGTCCTCTGTTCAACACACTGTTCACACAGAAGTGCTCTTTCCTCTGTACTGTCCATTTGGTTGTGTTATCTTACATTCTTGCTGTCAGTGCAGCAAGCTTATACCAGTTGTATCATTTGAATTTACTGTTTTCCTGTTATCTCAGTCATCCAAAACATTTCAAGATGTACACACTTAACCAAAAGTAGTGGGTGGGTCAAAATTGTTTATACTTTATAGTGAGATTAGAATAGCTACTGCTTAGTTATGCTTTTATCCTTATGTTAAGTTGCAAATACAATGTTGGGAAAGAATGTTCGAAAATGAGTCCTGTGTCGTGGAATCATAGAATCATAGAATGGTAAGGTTGGAAGGGACCTCAAGGATCATCTAGTTCCAACCCCCTGCCATAGGCAGGGACACCTCCCACTAGTACAGCTCACTCAAGGCCTCATCCAACCTGGCCTTGAACACCTCCAGGGAGGGAGCATCCACAACCTCCCTGGGCAACCTGTGCCAGTGTCTCACCACCCTCACTGCAAAGAACTTCCTCCTAACATCCAGTCTAAATCTCCCCTCTGCCAGTTTAAACCCATTGCCCCTTGTCCTGTCATTGCACGACCTTGTAAATAATCCCTCCCCAGTCTTCCTGTAGGCCCCCTTCAGATACTGGAAGGCTACTATCAGGTCTTCTCAAAGCCTTCTCTTCTGCAGGCTGAAGAGCCCCAACTCTCTCAGCCTGTCCTCATAGCAGAGCTGCTCCAGCCCTCTGATCATCTTTGTGGCCCTCCTCTGGACCCGCTCCAACACTTCCATGTCCTTCCTGTGCTGAGGGTTCCAGAACTGCACACGGTACTCCAGGTGGGGTCTGACAAGTTCTTCTTGGAAGTTTGAAGATGAGGTTGTCAGGACCTGGTAGTCTTGGTATCACTTTTATTTCAGCAGGAGAAGACATGTCTCTTTCAGCCTGGAACCACCATGTGAGCAATGTTAACTTTCTATTTCAATATTGTGGCCTGCAGCATCCTGAGCCAGAGCACTGCTTAGAAGATTGGTTCCTGGAAAGCTTTTGTTACCTGAAATCTGTCTCTGCTACTTGACTTTCAGATAGATAAAGTCTCTGCTTCTTTGCTCTTGAAATGTCTTTTCAGGCTGGAAATACCCCATTTCCCCAAATACACAGAAAGTGTGCTTGTTTATAACCAAATATAATATTATAAAGGGTAACATGGAATAATGAGGGAGAAGCAAACACCCATGCTTAATGTTTTCTTAATCATATCATCTCCACTCTCTTGAGCAGATGTACTAGTTTACAGAAAGTTACTTGTCCTGAAGTGTTCTTCATTTATTGGACATATTCAAGAGTGGCATAGGTGGTGTTTTTGCAAAGGTTGTCAACATATCTTTAAATTATTATTCAATTCACTTGGGAGGTTTCTGGCATGTGCAGGGCCATGGGAAAGTTAGGATTGCCTACAAAAATCATGGTCCCTTTGCGACTTTCTTTTATGAGAGGAGTATTATTAATGTTGCTTAGTCCATTAACTGTAAGATAATAATATCAGTCCATTTCTAGTACTATGAACTTTATTGGAACAAACAGTATTTACTTTGGGAATCACTGATTTTAACAGAGTCTATTCATTATTCTTTAGTTATTTTCCTAAAAACTATTGGCTATTGAAGTACTTTACACCACTTTGGAATTGGCTGCAAAGCAATCAAGCAAGGAGTAATTTGCCATCATACTCATTACTTTTTCAGCTCTTTGAAATTTTTTTCAGTTATACTTGCATCATACCTTAATACTACTTACTGTATTTAAAAGATGTGTGAGACAACTCCTAGGTTCATTTGTACAGGCCAACATACATGCCCCACCATGAATGAGAGCATTACCCTCTATTCAGAAAACTCGGAGGCACTGGAGTATGATGGACCTTTAAATCCCACACGTCCTGTGTCCTGTGCTTTGGTAAAAACCACCTTAAACAATGCTACAAGCTTGTGGAAGAGTGGTTGGAAAGCAGCCTGGTGAAAAACTATCTGGGGGTGCTGGTGGACAGCAGTATGCCCAGGTGGCCAAGAAGACCAGTGTCAGGAGTAGAGATGTGCTTGTGCCCCAGTAGTCAGCATTTACAAGGCCACAGCTTGAGTAGTGTTCAGCTCTGGGCACCATGATGTGGGAAAGACATTGAGGTCCTGGGGCATGTCCAGAGAAGAGCAATGAGACTGGTGAAGGGTTTGGAAGGCATGTCATACAAGGAGTGGCTGAGGGAGCTGGCATTGTTTAGTGTGGAGAAGTGAAGGCTAAGGGGAGACCTCATTGCTCTCTACAACTATCTGAAAGGAGGTGATAGTGAAGCTGGTGTTGGTCTCTTCTTCCAAGTAACCAGTGATAGGGATAGGATGAGAGGAAGTGGGTTTGAGGTGTGCCAGCTTTTGACTGGACATTAGGAAAAACTTCTTTACTGAGAAAGTGATGAGGCATTGAAACAGACTGCCCAGAGAGGTGGTAGAGTTGCCATCCCTGGAGGTGTTCAGGAAGCATGTAGCTGTGGTACTTGAGGATATGGTTCATTAGTCATGGTAGTTGGATTATGGCTGGACTCAACACGTTTTCCAGCTTTAATGATTCTACGATCCTATGATTCTGTGTTTACGTTTTATGGTGAGATGTGGTGGTACTCATAAAGACCCCTGATAAACAGTGAGGTTGGTGGGTGAAGAGAGGATTGGTCACAGATGAGAATTCCTGAGAGCTGGGGTACCTGATTTTTACTTTTGTGCAGGTGTTGCTGCTCAAAGACCTTCAAAGACCTTCAAACCCTCAGGCATGCAGTTTGGGATTTCTTTTGTTGAAAACCTCAAGAAAATTAAAGAAGTTAGGAATTAAATTAGAATTAAAAAATCAAATATATACTGTAGCACCCATTCAAATCAACTATTGCATTCTTTACTAAGAAAAAGTATCCTTCTTGGTGTTTTTGTTTAACTTTTTATTTGCAGGCATAATAAAATCAAGAAAACACACAAGTCTCCTTTCCGCTGCATACCGATGTTTCCTATCTCATATCTCCTGTATGACTTTTGACTTCTTTCTCGTTTCAGTAGCATGAGTAGCAGAACTTCACAAGTGATTTGTTTCCCCAAGTTTTAAAAATAAGCCAAACAAAATACTATCTGCTCAGTTTGCTTATGGAAATTTATACATGAATGGGAAATGGAGAAATTTCAATATACGTGACTAATAAATTAGCAGCCTCTGCTCCAGAGAGAAATGGAAAATTGTAGCATTAAATCAATTCTGTGTAGTAACGTACCAAAACAGCAGATTGTTTGGGGTACTCGAGGTAACCACTTTTCCTGGTAATATATGGTTGTCAGTAACACTTAGCAGCACATTCTTCATTGAGTTTATAGCGAAAATTTCTGACAGTGACAGGTGAGGAATTAGTTTTAAGGATGATGTCCTTCTGTTGGTTCATGCTGAGAATGATATTATTTATATTAACTGGCAAAATAGCCTGGCAGCACACAGGCAATTACCTCAATTTTATGTTTAGTGCTCTTCTCATAAATCTGTGTAACGATGGCATCTCTGTTATGAGCTTACATTAACTTACTGGTTACTGTAATTGTATTGTAACAAGTAAATGTCCACTGTGTGATGAAGGTAGTACAGCTACAGTACTCCAAATAAATAATTGCTTGAAACATATAGAAGAAGAACAGATCAGGGTTTTATCAAGGACAACTTTAACTGCACAATTAGGTAGAGCTTAGGAAGAGATGTTCACTGTATGTGTGTGAATTTGTTCTCCATAAGGATTTGGTGTCGAAAAGGCAAAGTGGGCGTTGTTAGTTTCTTTTTCTGTTTGGTATCTAAAGTCATTAATGCAGGTGAAGCAACATGCAGTATTTGTCCCTTGCCAGGAAATCCCCTTTATTCCCTCTAATCACAGAACGATATCTCAGCCAGCTTTCCACAGGTCTTATTAATGGCTGCTACCAGTTCATCAAGAAATAGCTGAAGGGCTGTTTGTTCTGTTACAGTGCTGAACACTAACCCAGGCACGTCTTAGAATCATAGAATCATAGAATGGTAAGGTTGGAAGGGACCTCAAGGATCATCTAGTTCCAACCCCTTGCCATAGGCAGGGACACCTCCCACTAGTACAGCTCACTCAAGGCCTCATCCAGTCTGGCCTTGAACACCTCCAGGGAGGGAGCATCCACGACCTCCCTGGGCAACCTGTTCCAGTGCCTCACCACCCTCACTGGAAAGAACTTCCTCCTGACATCCAGTCTAAATCTCCCCTCTGCCAGTTTAAACCCATTGCCCTTTGTCCTGTCATTGCAGGACCTTGTAAATAATCCCTCCCCAGCTTTCCTGTAGGCCCTCTTTAGATACTGGAGGGCTACTATCAGGTCCTCTCGAAGCCTTCTCTTCTGCAGGCTGAAGAGCCCCAACTCTCTCAGCCTGTTCTCATAGCAGAGCTGCTCCAGCCCTCTGGTCAGCCTCGTGGCCTTCCTCTGGACCTGCTCCAACACTTCCATGTCCTTCCTGTGCTGAGGGCTCCAGAACTGCACACAGTACTCCAGGTGGGGTCTGACAAGAGCAGAGTAAAGGGGCAGAATCCCCTCCCTTGCCCTGCTGGCCACGCTTCTCTTGATGCAGCCTAGGACTCGGTTGGCTATCTGGGCTGCATGTGCACACTGCAGGCTCATGTTGAGCTTTTCATCAACCCAGACTCCAAGGTCCTTTTCCTCAGGGCTGCTCTCCAGCCATTCACCACCCAGCCTGTATTTGTGCTTGGGATTGTGCCTACCCAGGTGCAGGACCTTATGCTTGGCCTTGTTGAATTTCATGAAGTTGGCCTGGGCCCACCTCTCCAGCCTGTCCGGGTCCCTCTTATGGGCTGGTGCTGGGTCTGAGACCATCTCTTAAGATGTAGAGTCAGAAGATCTGGTGTTTTTGAGGCATTTGTTACCACTGTCAAAGACAGACCATTGATGTGGCTTAATATGGTTGTTTTCTCATGTTCTACTGTAAGAGAAAATGCAGAGGTTTCTGTAGGTCCTTTGTGTTTACTAGGAAATGGAATTTACAAAAAGTCTATATCCAAAATGTCAGGCCAAGTAGTCACTGGAATCACACTCCAAAAATCTTTTGTGTTTTGACAGCTAATACATGTGTTATTTTCTTATAATATATACTTTTTTTTTCTTTGAGCATCCTGTTCTTGCTTTCTTTCCGGTGTTCCTATGTAAGTTAATAAAGAGGAACTGTAGCTTCTGTTGTATTAAGGGAAAAGTTAAGTTTAAAAAATACTTTATCCATCCATGAACATTAGAAATTCGTCTTAATGTGCACATTTAAAACAGATTCTTCACAGTAAAAGTACCTCTTGAATTACTAGTTTGATAGCCTATCTGACTTGCTAAGTATCTGCAAAGAAATAATTTTGGTATTCTCTGTCCAAAGTGCTTTGTTATCTGACAGTGTCTGCTTGGGCCAAGCTGTTAATAGGCTTTAGCAGAAAACATTTTAATAAATTAGCAGATATCAGATTTTACAATTCATGTGTGCCACGATTACTGCAGAATGAAGCAACAAAATCAGATTTGCCACAGGCAAAGGAATGAGGCAGACCACTTGATGATCCTCTGTATTGACTTAGAAGTAGGGATGCTTGTTTACTTGTGAGTGATTCTGAATAGATAAGTTTCTATGCTCTTGAGACAAAATTTTAAATTCATGGGGACTATCACTGGCAAAGGCTTGGGATCTCAGAATTTTAATAAGCAAATGAGCGTTTTTAGCAATGAGCCATCCAGAAAATACTACTCCTCACTGTAACCCCCAAGTACATTTAGCATCTCTTCTGATCTTGCTGCTCTGTAATGTCCCTAGAAAGTTGTACTTATAGGTTGATTCGGTAAGGTCGTTCAGCATGCCTGGGAGTACTCTGTCATTGCCAAGGGTTATGCTGTGCTTGGAGCTCTGGAAATAGTGTGGGATCCTCAAATTTTCAGAACATATGAAAGGATTACTTTTGTACTTGATTTCATCTCTTTACAGCCTTTACAGTTTGTGTAACAGCTTAGGAAAAGGCACAAGCCAAAGATGTTGCCTTTCTTTTAAAGGTACAGGAATTCATAGGGATTTCAGTTACCAGCGCTGAAATTCTAGCTGCTACAACTGTGGCAGCTAGCAGGCAAGGATGAATACCACAGGACCATGCTGAAGGATTTGTTCTGTATTTTCTCGGTGAGATAGATTCAAATAGGCAGGAGAGAGAGAAGATGTGAATTGTGACATAGATACTGTAGCAAAGAGAGAGGGAGCAAATTATAACCCACACACTTGAGAAACAAGAAGATTATTTTTTTGTTTACTACTGTCACAGATTAATAATAAAAATTATAGTATTATGGTCCCAACACCAGTGGAATCACTGTGATCCTCCAACTAGTCAAATGGCATAGCCTAGAAGTTAAAGTTACTGTCTGCTTTGAATAAATTTTTTCCCTTTAAAGAGTACCTTTCTTAAAATTGATTTATCTTTGCTAAGCAGAAAAGCAGATTCAGTATCCTACAGCACTGAGAGATACTGTGAGGTTATTACTGTAACATGTTTATCATTTCATCAAGAAATGTTATTCATTGAACTGTCTGGGTTTTTTCTTGTCACGAGTCTCTGAAATAGCAACATGATAGGACTTCATAAGCTCTACTTTATGCAATGGCTCGTCCTTTCTCTGATGTGTCTATATCTCAGATGAACTGGTTATGTCTCTTTCCTTAACCAAATGAAAAAGGACTTTATCTGCTAGGGCACCCTTTCTAATAAAAGAACTCTAAAGCCTTTGGGCTCGAGATAGCATTGTGAGACAAGCAAGTGGACCTTTACATATGCAAACCAGAGCAAGGACCATATTCCTTTCAAATAACATAACTGATCCCAGTATTCAAATCTGTGAGATCCTCAAAAAAGATTTCAAGAGGAAAAAGTAGAGAATTGGAAGCAGCAGCTGTTTAGTTGTGACTCTTAGAAATTATTCAGATTCATACAAAGCTTACCAGAAGAAAGTAACTTGAAAACTAGATTAAAGAGGAGCTATGAAATAAATAAGAAGCAGATAAAATTAAATGCGACTTAAAAATAGCCAAGGGATTGAAATCCTCTTTTAATCTGGCCGTTAACAGCAAATGGAAAGAAAAGGAAGGCTAGGTAGTTAGAAGACAATTTAGATCATGTGAGAATAGCTATTGATAAAACACAGGTTTGGGAATACTTGAAAAATGTAAACAGAGGTAAATCAGTCATTCCAGATGATGCTTAATCACTGAAACTCTCTGGGCATCTAGCTACTTACAAAAACCACTAGCAACTGGCATGGCACTGGAGACTCAGGAAAAGAAAAGACATTACCAAGCTCCAGGACAGGAAAAAAGACAGGAGTGATAACAGAAATTACTATCCAGTAAGGACAGCAATTAGGTGTGTGTGCTATGTGATAAAGCTATGGAAAAGGACAATTTGATTTCAGTGTGCTTTCATGAAAGCATTACAACACAGAGGAAAGAGACAGCAGTTTATGTCAAACTTCTGCTTAAGTTGTCACCCGTATATTTTTCCTACTATAATGGCAAATTAGAGCACCATTTCAAAGGTGAACAACCAAAGTGAACTGTGATTTGGAGGAATCACCGTCAGGAAGATTTAAAGAGCTGAATATGTACGGCAGTTAAACAATTTAGAAGGGGAAATAACAGCAAAAAATGTCTATGTGGGAAGATTTGAGTGCTGAGGTGAAAGAAGACCAGAGATAAGTCTCCTTATAGGAGCTTATTAGGTCACAGAAGATATGTGGGCATTACTATGAGTCTGCATTGGCAGAGCAACGGGTAAAGAAATGCCATAAATCTTGTCCATACCTATCTTCGGTAGGCAGATCTGTCAATATTTTGTTCAGTTTGGTCAGCAAATACTGTCATAGACCTCTGGAGATCAGGTGTTGAGCAGAAATCCTGATGGTGAATGACATTTTGGTCCTTGTACAATAGGGGCAGTGTCAGTTTGGACAACTTTGTTTTTCAGCCTTTACATTTTTATTGTCACCTTTTAGTGCCAGGTGCTCACACCTGTATAGCATAATTGTATTCCTGCATAGGATGGCCAGTACCTGGCCCAGATTATTCCCCAAGTTAACCTGAATGTATTCTGGGATGGTATCTGTTGATAGAAGGTGGAACTGTGGCATGGGACTTACTGACATTTCTACCATACAAATGATTGTATGCCCGAATGAGTCTGTCCCTAGCCTTGTTATGTTTATTCCAAAAGCTGCAAAACCACTTTTAAGTAAGGAGCCAGGATAATATCCAGGCTTTGGACTGTTTAAGCACCCCTTATGTCATGTAACTGCATGACTCTTGGGAAGCAAAAGGAAAGGTTATGTCTCTGAATAAAAGAAAAAAAAACCCCAACCCAATTATATATATGGGTAGGTCAGGCAGATCCATGTATAAATACAGTGTTCATGTTCCCAGCCTTCAAGAAGCTACTGGAAAATCCATATGCTTTCTCAAATGGAATAATCTTTCTATCTCATCATTGCTGAGTGTCCCAATGAGGGTCCTTGCATCCTAGCTGTGCAGCAGATATGAAATGTCTGTCTTAAAACACCTAAAAAAAAATTTAATGGTCTGTAAAGTTTAAGAAGTCTTGCAGTGACACTTTCAAAAAGGTGCTTGTTGATCTCAGCTCAACTACATCCTGAGATAATGAAGCTAAGTACTAGTAAGAGTGTCAGGAGGAAGTTCTTTCCAGTAGGGGTGGTGAGGCACTGGAACAGGTTGCCCAGGGAGGTTGTGGCTGCTCCCTCCCTGGAGGTGTTCAAGGCCAGGTTGGATGAGGCCTTGAGTGAGCTGTACTAGTGGGAGGTGTCCCTGCCTCTGGCAGGGAGTTGGAACTAGATGATCCTTGAGGTCTTTTCCAACCTTACCATTCTATGATTCTATGAGTTTGAGTTTTTTTGTTTTTGTTTTTTTTTTCCATCAGTGTCATGGAATCCTGATTTTAATGGTAATTCAAACAGTCTTTTGATACAAGAATGTGGTAACTGGACCACAAGTGAAAGGTAGTAATAAATATCAACGTAATAAAGTAGGGGAAGATGTGTAGCGGGATGCCAGAGATATTTTTTAATAATAACCTCATCCTATATAGAATGATCTGGGAGAGAGAACAGATAGCAACTGGTGACATGAACAGATGATAGTAAGGAAGAGAAGAGGAAATGGAAGATGGCTTTGAAGGCTAAATGGGAATAAAAAAAAAAAAAAAGGTAGAAGGAGATTCCAAGGATGGAATTGGAAACTCAAAAACAGAGACAAGGAACATGAAAGAGAAGCAAAATCCTTGTCCAACTTTTCTCAGAAAATGGAGAAGCTTGGGCTTCATCTCCTAGTTTTTAAAATGTAATTCGTCGTATTTCAGTGAAACGTACTGATATTCTTTGTGGTGTAAAACCCACAGAGACTGAATATCCTGTAAGAGGCAAGGACTGAACAGAAAGTGATTGTGGTGTAGGAAAAGAGCACACATAGTCTGTACAGCATGGGACTGAAAAAACATGTAATAGATTAATGAAGTATAATGGCTCCTTTCCTAGTCCTGTTTGACCAGCAAGGCTGCCTGCCCTTCCAGGCATGTTGTCCTCACAAGAAACTCACATACAGGGAAGCTCCAGTTTGGATAACAGGGGAAATCATAGAAACAGAAGGCTGATCAGCTTAAAATTAAATTTCACAAGAGTTAACATCCCTGGATCCCGGGTTTCAAAGCAGTCAGTTGTTTCAGGCTGTGTTGGATGCAGCAGTAGTTCTGAGAAGGTCGGTTACAGAATCTGCATGATGGGGTGAGATTTTGACCCCCTTGGTTTATCAGCAGGGAAGATAAGATTTGATGCGCAGTGTATTTGCAGACAAATAATTCTGAATGATTTAGGGTGGTCTTAGAGTTTATAACAAGTAATTAAAAATGAAGTAATTAAAATGAAGTAAATAATAATTCATCTTGAGTAGCTTTTTTTTTTTTTTTTTTTTTTTTTTTTTTTTTTTTTTTTTTTTTTTTTTTTTTTTTTTTTTTTTTTTTTTTTTTTTTTTTTTTTTTTTTTNTGGAGATAAAACTGGCCTCCTGAGCAAGAAATATGTCATGTCTCATGCAACGCCTAAACCTGTACTGATCAAACTGCCAGCAAGTGCCCTTTTAAAAGGTAATCCTGTCCTGACAAATGGATGGAGTGGATGGTAATAATAGAATGGTAAGGTTGGAAGGGACCTCAAGGATCATCTAGTTCCAACTCCCTGCCTACCACCCACTAGTGCAACTCATTTGAGGCCTCGTCCAACCTGGCCTTGAACACCTCCAGGGAGGGAGTAGCCACAACCTCCCTGGGCAACCTGTTCCAGTGTCTCACCACCCTCACTGGAAAGAACTTCCTCCTAACATCCAGTCTAAATCTCCCCTCTGCCAGTTTAAACCCATTGCCCCTTGTCCTGTCATTGCAAGTCCTTATAAATAGTCCCTCCCCAGCCTTCCTGTAGGCCCCCTTCAGATACTGGAAGGCTACTCTAAGGTCTCCTGGAAGCCTTCTCTTCTCCAGGCTGAAGAGCCCCAACTCTCTCAGCCTGTCCTCACAGCAGAGCTGCTCCAGCCCTCTGATCATCTTTGTGGCCCTCCTCTGGACCTGCTCCAACACTTCCATGTCCTTCCTGTGCTGAGGGCTCCAGAACTGCACACAGTACTCCAGGTACTAATAATACTTTTTATTGATATATGATCTACTTGTAACAGATAATAGCTCTTTTTGTTTTTAATTTTTCCAAATCCTGCAGTTCAATATTATACATCTATTGAAACCATGGGGAATTGCACAGGCAATCCTGAGCACAGAATTCCCTACTACTTCTCCCATTCAGTTTGGGCACTCCTCTCAGCATGTAGGGTGTTCTAATTCATTCATAATCAGGCATTTTCTTCTCATCTTGGACATAAGAATTTCAAGTCTGAAAACAGTAGATCTAAATGCAAAGTTCTGTGAATGTTTTCAGTAATGAAAATGTGTGACGATTTGGGAGTTCCCTGCCCCCCCACACTTTGTAAAATGACCCAGACTAGAACTCAGCCAACTGGAAGTTAAGTGATGAAGCTCTGTTTACAGCTTTGCACAATGTACAGCAGATATAGACACTATATACACAATATTTACAGAAATATACAAATAAAAGGTAATACAGCAACACAACTCCCCTCCCTGAAATCAGAGACCCCAGGAGGGGCTCCCAACCACCCTTCCACCTTCTCCCCACCCCTGTACCTTACCCCAAGGTTTACCTTAAGTGCAAGGTAAATTAGGAGGATCAGCCAGGGGGGTTAGAAGAAAAGTGGTTAGTGAGAATTAATTGGCAGAGGAGTCAGAGCCCAGAAACTGCTAGATTGCCCCAGCAGCTGCTGTTCCAGCAAGCGACAGAGGCAGACTGACTTATCTCATGTTTTGATTATTGTTCCCAAACAATTCTCCAGCAAGCGTATGAGTGAAGTAGTCATCATGATGTTTTCCTTTCACAGTCTATAGTGTAATTTTCTCTATTAAAATATTCTAATTAGCCTCAAACCAGCACAAAATGCATTGAAAAGGATATGACAATGAATTAAAATATCAGTGTTTCAATGAAAACAAAAGTTCTTTTAAAATATTTCAGTGCATCTGAAAACAGCATGACCTGGGATAATTTGTTTGTCATTTTTAAGCCTTTAAATCTGCACTGGGCCTTTGCTCATTGAAGTCTCCCAGAAGACTGAGATCCATTTCTTGCAGACCATATATACATGTCAGCAGTAGATTAGAGAAAACAATTGTGAGTCATGATAGGGGGAAAGGGACTGCTGACTCTACACTTCTGTTGGTTTAATGATCCAGGGAGCAGAGATGTGGTTGAAACATAAAGTCTGGAAGACTCTTATAGTTGATCAGCTTTGCTCTAAGGTTGTTCACCTTGCTAGGAAATCTTTTACTGGGAAGAAATGAATATTCTATGCTTCAGAGAAAGAGACTAAGAAAGTACAGTTCTGAGTATTTGACAGATGTATAATTACATAATGAATTATATGATTTTTCTCTCCTTTTTCTTTTTTCTTTTTTTTTAACTTCAGAACATGCATTTGCTTGAATTGTTGGACTAATGTCACAGCAGAGAGGATCTAAATTTATATGGTCTTAAGAAGTTAAATCTTAAGAAGTTAATTCTTAAGCAGCTAATGTCTAAGCTTTTTAAGTTTCCTAATCAGAGTGGCTTTAGACTCTGCATATAATGAAAAAAGCTGAAGGAAAAGGAGAGATGTGAATAGAAACCTTTCTACTGAGCACAACAGATTCCAGGGAATGGAGGAAGAAATCCTAACTCTCAATTGTCTGAGGAATCTTACACAGCATTTTACATAGCTTTTGGCTCATAAGCAGGAGTACTTTTTCAAAGAATTATTGAGATGACATTTGAGTCTTGAATTCTAAAATCTCACTAGATTATTCCCTCAAAGTATGCTCTTTGAAACTTTTCCAGGTAGAATATTGTGCTTTTATTTGCCCTATGGGTAAACCATGTGCAATCAGCTGGGTTGTCTTCACCTGAGGCACCATAGGCCAAGTGATAGAGGGACTTATATTGAGGTGCCCATATGTGAACTTGAAAACGTAGAGACAAGAGTTGCCATCCACAAGTAGGTAACCTAAACCAAGTTATCTGCTTAGTTAACCTATTCTGTGCTTAATAACATAACAGCTACCCGTGAGAATGCACAGTGGTGTGTAATGTAACTAGAGTATAAGCACACACTGTTGGAAAATGGACTCAGGACTGCTGTTAGAGGAGTATTTGCATTTAAAAGGTAACCAGATTGCTCTGAAATTTGTGTTTTGATCATCTGGAGATAAAAAAACCAAACCTAGTCTTATGGGAACTCCTTAGAAGATCTTATGTGTTGTACTTAAACCAAAACAAAGTATCTTTGGGTGTAACAGCATTTGTTTGTGATGTACAGTGTTTAAGAAAATCCATTTAAACAAGGGGTAAACCATCTGGCCTTTCGAACCTGCTGAACCCTGCCTTTGTTGTAATATGTTCAGAAAGAGAGGGTTACCTGAGATAAACTCGGCCAGCTGGTGCTGGTGCAGCTGCAAGGGTTTTGGCTGTGCCATCCACAGACCCTGCAACCATGGCTTAGCCATGCCAGCACCTGTCCCTTTGTTAAAGCCCCATCTTGCTTTTACTGTTCCAGATGAAATTCTCATTTCCCTGGGAGATTTTCCTGATGAAATGCTCAGGGCCCTGCTGATATGTGCAGTTCTGTTTTGCTGAGTCTTCTCTAGCACAAGCATCTCACAGTTTTAAAGAAGAATGCACTACTTTTACTACTTTTTTTTTTTCTTTTCTTTTTTTTTTTTTTTTCTGTAAGGTAAACATTTAACACTGGCTTACAAAGAAATTCCCAGAGTAATACTTTCATGGGACTGGAGTCATAATTTTGTGAGCATTTGAAGGCCTGGTAATACTACTTTAAGAAGCATGCCTAAGCAAGATCAGATCACAAAATAAAGAGTTTTATAAAGACATAAAAGCATTTAAAAATTAACTGTATTTGGGAAACGAAAGATAGGACAAGATAGGAAAAATGATCTCTGATAGGAAAAATGATCTACTATGGATAATATTTAATGGCAAGGTTCTGCTCCTGTTTCTGAAAGATACACATAAGCATGGCTCTCTTAAATTTGGAATAGTTGCTCATTTCTGAATTTCATGATGGTTAGGAGAAACAATAACAGGTTTAAAATCTACATTGGTCTTGGTGAAAACACTGGTGATTTTACAACCAGTCCGTAGCATCTGCTCCAGTGTCAGTATTCCAGAAACTTCAGGTACTGGATCAGATCCTGAAGTGCTTGAGTACTATTTTTATGCACTGTAATCAATAGGAATGTTGCTTGCACTCAGTACATTGTTGACATAGCTAGAATAAAGCATATTCAGTTGCTGAGAAAGACAGAAGAAAACAATTAAAGTTGTGTGGCTGTAAGATTAAAAATTCTTCTTTTGAAGCCTGTTAAGCTTATCCCTCTCTAATGAAATGAATAACACTATGAGATGACAGCCACGAAGATGATCAGAGGGCTGGAGCAGCTCTGCTATGAGGACAGGCTACAAGAGTTGGGGCTTCTCAGTCTGGAAAAGAGCAGGCTTCAAAGAGACCTTATAGTAGCCTTCCAGTATCTAAAGGGGGCCTACAGGAAGGCTGGGGAGGGACTATTTACAAGGTCTTGCAATGACAGGACAAGGGGCAATGGATTTAAACTGGCAGAGGGAAGATTTAGACTGGATGTTAGGAGAAAGTTCTTTCCAGTGAGGGTGGTGAGACACTGGAACAGGTTGCCCAGGGAGGTCGTGGCTGCTCCCTCCCTGGAGGTGTTCAAGGCCTGGTTTTACGAGGCCTTGAGTGAGCTGTACTAGTGGGAGGTGTCCCTGCCTATGGCAGGGGGTTGGAACTAGATGATCCTTGAGGTCCCTTCCAACCTTACCATTCTGTGATTCTATGATGATTGTCGTAGTTCAGCCAGTGCTCAGTGGAAAAGGTTATTCACTTGTTGTGGGCAACATAACGTTAATAAAATGTATACAATTCTGTCATCCTGCTTTTTTTGTTTGCTTTTGTCATTGTTCTTTAAAATTATATTGAGAAAAATGAAGATCCAGTCAAAGCAATTAACATTAAAAAAAACTTGAACAAAACCCACAGGCAAATCCTTCACATTTTCATTTGTGCCATATATGAAGATTAATGATGGGCTACTTGGGCTTAGATAGAATAACCAAGTTTAGGTACAAGAATGTTTCAAAGTGCAGCCCTATTTGATTAAGTAGTAAGTACACCTTAAGCAAACACAGAAGTCAGTTGTGCAACACAAGAAGTCTGACCATTAACTGCTTATGTGAATAAGCATTAAGGCCGGAGGATAAAGATCTTACCCTTCCTTTCAGGAAGGAGTATCTCATCCTGTTTCTATCTTCCTTAAGAACTTGATAAAACCACCTGATAGACTGGAAAACCATAACCTTAACTCTCTCTTGCTTGCTTTGACTCCTTTCTAACATAGACACCTTTGTAGATGAATCATTTTCTGGGTTTGCTCCATCCATCTTCATTTGCAAAGTGCTTTTGATTATCTGTTATTTCTACTTTTTGCTTAAAAGAGTGGTAAGAACCTGTAATTACAGTGATGGAATAAAAGTAATAAAATGGCATTATAAATTTCCAGGAAAATGACTGGGCTAAACCAGCCTCTAAGCAAGATTCCTTGAAATTCCACGTGGATAAAATGAATGTAGGTTTATGTCAATAAACTAAGACTTAGTTATAGATTCTTGGGAGTTTTCCAGGTCTAGTAGTGTTAGCTCA